>CABFWO010004793.1:0-58278 GCA_902155825.1 Timema genevievae
TACTATCACACGACACTTGCTTGTACTAGAAATTAAGTGTGCTAGCTAGCGCCTAGATATCTGTATACTAGCTAGTACAATAGAAATGGGACAAGAGTATTCACACGTTGCTGGTTTGGTACTAGGTTCTAGTGCAAATATTTACGGAACGTCAGAGATTAAATTTGGGTGTAGCAGCTGCAATAATTATTACTAATGATATTAAAAACTATGAGAGGGAGCGTAGGAAAAGAATATGGACACGGGACTGGCTTGAAAGACGAAATAATGTTCATAGGATGCTAAGAATTATACATTCGGATGTTAGGTAGGATAAATTCGGGGTGACATTAACGTTTAATATCTCCCTAAATTTGTATTAATTTATTTACGATGTGGTTAGAGGCCCCTAAGCCCATGGATGTCCAAGTACAGTATCCTTGATACACAAATGTTCTTCTTTAGGCCTACGCACACTTTATATATTAAAATAAAAACACCTAAGGTTGGCCAGCTATCAAATTTATTTAGATTAAAATTGGGTCTGGAACACAGTTTGTTGTTTTTAGATGACATGTTTTAATTAAATATATATTAAATATATTGTCATATTGTGGAAATTTGGTATTATATAAACAAGGATGTTTAGAATAATTTCCTGCCAACAACAAAATCACATCCGATGACAATGTTATCGCCATTTCTACCATTTCTCTACACAGTCTCAGCGCGCAATGATTGGTTGAATTACACAGACTAGGGTCGGAACTAGTACGAAAATAGCGCCTGTTCTATCCTTACAACTAGTATGGTAGCCAGTACCAAGAGACAGAACCAGTATACTTTTTTTGATTCACACGACGCTAGATGATGACGTGCTAGCTAGCACACTGGATTTCAAGTACGAGCTAGTGTCGTGTGATACGGGTTTAAAGTAGGTGCACTTTATTTGATTACATTCCTTCTAGTGATCTGTTATATGACTGAATTTTCAACATTATCTTACGTGATTGTGATTGGTTAGAATAACTTAATTAGTGCACAAATATATCATATAAATGTCCATTAGTTTATATCTAAATGCATCAAGAGTATGCATTTAAAGAACGCAAACAAGTTTATTCGAGCAGAAACATTGAGTATATATAAACATATATATAATATTACTATTGAGTACATAATATATAAATATATTACTAGTGAGTATATTATTATGTTGGTTGGTTGTTTGGGTTTTTTTTTGTAACAATGAACAGTTATTTACATGTAAAACATTGAACATAGAGAAATACAAATAACGAACACCAGCCCCAGAGGCTCTCTCGATCGTAGATCGCTACTGGACATTATAATTACAAATAAATAAGAAGACATGTGGCGCCCTTACGGGTTGATAATAAGTTGTCCATAGTTTCATGGACGGGAAAATAATACAAAAACCCGTCCTGTCGCCTGTAAAGGGTCGACGAGAACCTTAAAAAATATATATACAGTTGTACAAATTAATGAAATAGAGAAGAAAATATAGAAGGATAAGGAGCCAGACAAGAACAAAAAGAAAAAAAAGAGATGAAAAAGGCCCCAGTCGAGCAAGTCACCGGGGTCAGTGGGGAAAATTAATAATACACCACCAGGGCTACAATGACAATTCCATACGTAGCCCTGGCGTGAAAATGAAAATAAATTTCCCCCAGCTGGCGATTTCCACCCGTCTGGTGCAGCGAAACTAAGGAAGGGGATAAATATAAATTATTGGTTCATTCGGAATTACTTGTGCTGCCCACTACTCATGGGCAGACTTAAAAGAGAGAATTGTAAATTATACGTACTCAATGGCAAACAGTATTTTGTTTTCGTTCAACCTATACGGCAGCCATGTTTATTATGGATCAAGGTCTGAGTATTGTAGATGGTCTTGGCTTGTAGGAAGTATTACTATATTACAATATATTTAAAGTTGGCTCTCAGCTTGTATATGATTTCAAAAACCATATGATATTTAATGTTCGATAACTATAAAGAAATAAGGTCACTAAAGACCTGATTACTTTTGTTGGAATGATAAACTTTGTGTAAAAGTCTTACCTTCAAACGATCATTTAGCTTATAGGCTTGAAGGAAGTATTACTATTTGAGCCTAAATCAACTTATTTAATGAAACAAGTCATAACTTTTGAACTTAGTTATGCTCTTCAAACATTATATTAACCCAATTATTTCATTTAACTAATCATACATTAATATATCTCATATATTCATAAAAATTAGTGAACAATGTAAAAATGCCCCTTTGCCTCGTTTGTGTGTAAAAGAGAAGGAGATACCTGAAAGTTTTCTTCCTTCTTACATAATGGTGTGCAAACGACGGCTCGAAAATTTAAGCCATATATCCCTCCAGCATTGATCTCTATAAAATAACTAGATAGACATCTGTGGCTGAAATTTTATAGTTGTCATCTGCATACCATTGTTTAAGAGAGAAGGAAACTCTCAGTGTCTCTTTCTCTCTTACACCAATACAATGAAAATGGCATTTTGACATCGTTCATTGATTTGATTGAATATATGAGATAAATCAATGTGTGCTTAGTCAAATAAAAAAATATCTTAGTAAAAGCTTTGAAGAGCATCACAAAGTTGTAAACTGGTGAGATTTTTCTTTAAATAAGTTGATGTAGACTAATATATATATATATATATATGATGGTTTTTTAAGGAAGCTTGTTTGGAAGGCTTTATCTCGTACCAGAATCTTAGCTTATATTAGTGTTTAGATAGGATAACCAATTAAAAAACCTTCCAGAAGGGAATTTCTACTTCCATTCTAAATGGCCGTTTATCCTACCAAAATACTAATATATGATAGTATTCTGGTACGAAATAAAGCCTTACAGATTGAGATTCTTACTAAATCAGGGTTTAGTAGATACCATTCTTCCTACAAGCCTATAACCTAAATTATCGTTTTAACGTAGGACTTCTACCAAAGTATGTCATTAAAACAAATGTAATGCAGTTTTAACTAACTTGTTTCATTATAGTTATCGAAATTTCAATATAATATGGTTTTATGAAACCAAAATACAAGCTAATAGCCAACTTCAAATATAAGTGTAGTCTTGGCAGACTGTAAACAACATGGATGATAATTACATATTTAAATATATAAAAGAGTGTATTCGTATTTGTACAGTATTACCTGTAAAACTGAATTGTATATCCTTTAATGTAAATGATTCTTCATTCAAGTGTGGTATAATACTTCACTATATTCAAACAATAACACTTATTCATCAGAGACATGTTTTTGCATAAGAACATTGAAAGAAAACCGTTAAATATTTCCCCCTACAATGAAGCAGACGATAAACCTGAGTGTCACGTTTTGGGCCTTGTCAATGCTTATGTTTATGTTCATCCAGTATAATATAGAGATCACTGCCATCCAGTTATATGATAGAGATCAATGTTGTAATGTTTTATATAAATTTTGTATTCTGTTCAATATTTTCCAATCAGGAAAATACCCTTTTTGTATTATGCAAGTAAACTTTAGATAGTTTTTACTGAAGAAACTAATCGTAAATGCTATGATTTAGCATTGATATTCAAATGATTTCCCATCTGGAAAATATCGTAGCTCTGTTTATGCCCTAATAGAGATCATCAGGGACGGCTCAAGGGCTGGGTAACCGGGCAGGTTCCCGAGGCATCAGCTTGAGGGGCCTCAAACAAAACACCAACCTAAACTAACATAACTTTGGAATGATATGAAAATAATCTCCAAACCTCACAACTCCAAACCTAACTTAGCCTGGGAGTAATGCTAAGCATAACACTCATTTAATTTTTGATACTAACATGAAAATTGACAAAAGATAGTGGTATATTTTTGGTAAATAACATTGGGAATAGTGTCACTCTTTAAAAGTTAATCTACATACGCCATCTTAAAAAACTTGTGCCCTAAAACGGTTCCTTGCAATTATTTCTTAAACCATTCATAATGTCAAAATTAAAGAGGCGAATATTGTCAACAAAACATGTTCTAATAGTTTTCTTTGTAATCCCAAACATTTTCGTAGTAAAACGTTTATAGTACTGTATGATGACCATTTAGGGAGATCAACTTCAGATTACTTTTATGTCACAACTAGGGTACGTTAGTGTTGGAGTTGCTAGGTTTGGCATAGTTGTAGGAAAAATTTATATTGGAGGCTGGGGGGAGATGCTACTGTTAGTTCATGACATGTTGTTAAGACTTACTACCAGACCCTAAGAATCAATAGTGATGAAACTTTATAAATGTGTGATAGGGGTAAGGAGGGAGAAGAAGCAAAAAAGTATTATTTGGACGTTCTACCCTCCTCTCCATAGTTAAGGTTAGAAACTTTGATAATCCTAGAAGCTATTTGAAGTGGTCCTCACTTAGAGAATTTTTGTAAATCATACACGTTTGACAGCTATTTAGAATAGTGCTCTGCACGAAATATTTTTAAGATTGTATACTTCTAGAGAATATTTAGAGTAGTCCTCCTTTGGGAAATATTTAAAAATTGGACGTATATTTTAAGTGTCCACCAGAATTGTTTTATATAAATTAGATTCCGTAGAATCTATATTAAGTGGTGCTCCCCCCCCCCAAAATTTGAAATTTGGAATACCCTAGAAGCTCTTTGGAAAGGTCCTCGCCTGGTTTGTTTTCCTATTATGCCTAGGATACGTTAGGCTTAGAGTTGTTAGTTTTCGGGATTACCTTAATTTTATCTTATTATCCACCGTTATATAAGAGGGCACCAAAAAGTAATCCCGCCCAGGTACAAAATTTACCTCAGGCCACCCCTGAGGATCATAGTACATAATTGTATTAAAGTCAATCTGTGTGAAATATTTAGTAAAGTCCCTTCAGGTATAAGTTTCATTTGTTGTCGTCCTTGTGACATCTTATGACGCATTCTGAGTTTCCGCTTTTGAGACATAACTTTTTTTATAAAAGTTTGACAAGGTATGACAAGGTAAAATTTGTCTTAGAAGTTGTGCTTTGCCGTTAAATATGAGTTCATGAAATATTGCAGTTATTTTTATTCTATCAGAGAATATAGAAGTAGGCCTATAGAAAGTTGTAGCTTTCTTATTTGCAACTACCGAATATTTCATATAGGCAAATGACTGGTCTAATCTGTGTTTATGATAATCTGATTATTATAATATGTTTATATAATAATCTGACATTATTATACTGTCTTTATTACTACATGATTTAGTTATTTAATGATAATTTCTCTCTCTTATCGAAAGCTAATATTTGTTTGGTTGTTCTTGGTGTTCCTCTTTTGGGTCCTTTATACTATCTGATTATTTGTTTATTTTATTATGTAACAATAAAATATCTATTGTTTTAAAACTATGTTGACGTATGGACTGTCCCCCCCCTTTTATTAGAAATTTATAATGCTCTCTTACCCTAGTGTTTTTTTTTTAAGTTCACCTTTCTTTTACTGTCTAATAAAATGAGGGCGTTTCAAAACCGATTTGCGATCTCAAACCACTCCACCATATACACATACATATAATTTGGGGATGATTCTAGTGTAGAGGTTGTCTCTTTGATTTTGGCCACTTCTTGTTTAAAGGTGATTCTAATGTGATTAATCTTTCTCAATATTTCATATGATCCTTTACCTGGCCATTTAAGGTTTTTACTATCCTGGGATGTGCCGAAACTCTTGCATCCTAATTTTTTATACTCTTTTAACCTTACATCCCATAAAACTTCCTCAGTCTCGTAGAGCTTAACAAATTTTAATTCTTTCTAATTCACTCCACTTATTAGGTCTTTTACATGTGCCTCCACTTTCCGACATATTTGAAACGCTACTCGATCCATGTAAGCTCGAAATGTTTGTCACCAACCGAGTATACTCTGATCGGATGACGCCACCAGAGTATAGTCGGATTGGGTGTCTACACAATACGAGTGAATGCTCACGCAGCTTCCGAGTGAGCTCGGTCTGAGCATACTCTGAGCATGTCAGCGTAGCAAAAGATTATAATGAAAGCAAATTTAAATGCACTAAATTATTATAGGGGGTGTGACTCGTGTTCACTTCATTGATTCAAGTTCGACAACTTTATTCAGATAGTGCTTGCCTGTTTTTGTGCTCACTACAATACGGCCATCAGAAGTCAAAACTGTCATTTTCAAGTCCGTTCTTCGAAATTGCTGTTTTAAGTACCTGGAAACGTGTGAACATTGGCTCCTCTCATATCGTGATCACTGTTTGAGCAAGCCGACACTTGTTTCGAAACACCTCGCTGCGCTTTTTGTAGTATAATAATTTAACAATAATAGGACGAGATTGACTAGAGCTAATAGGGCATATTAGAAGACTTCTGTGAATGTACTTTGACCCGATATTAAGAATAATCAGTTTGTTATGAATTATGTCCAACACAAAAACATTTATGGTTTCACCTTTTCTCTCAGGGATTCCAAATATACGAACACTGTTTTGCCTTTGGTATTATTTCAGATATTCTTTAGGTGTAGTAATTTCTCGTTTCAAATTATAAATATCCTTATCATTTATCACACATCTTGGGCTCTGGTGAAATTCTTGTTCGATTCAATATCGAATTAAAGAGTGAATTTGATCTCTTCCACAACAGCGTGAGTCACGGCCTCCTTGATGCTGATGACTAGAAGGGAAATAATATCCTTATTTTGTAATCCCTCATTAACCTTTCTAGCACCAGGACTTGCAGATCCACATTATTGGCAACACTGCTTGTATGCCATAGCGCACAGTTTTTCACCTTTTTCTGTGATGTCAAAATTACTTCTACTAAAAAAAAATTACTGAAGTTGTTATTGCATAAGATTACTCTTAAACAAGTATTTAACACATACACTTACTCAAATGAACACAAGTCCAGACACAGCTAAGCTATTGTGGTGGTCCTCACCTGGAATTAAAAAAATAAAAATAAACGCCTGAAGAATTTAATAATTTAAGGAGTGCTCCCTAGTAATTTTTTAGAATTTTGAGGCCCCTAGAAAATATTTAGAACGATCATCGTTTAATTTTTAAAAATTTTAATTCGATGCCTTTAGAAACTATAGTGAGTTTGTTTTAGTCATTTTATACTCGAAAATATAATAGGAAAGTGAAATACATATTGGGGTAGGGGGAAGGAGTTTTTCTTGGTCGAATAATGCTGAAATGTTGCCCTTTTCACGTGTATGCCACGAATTATACCTTTATTCAAGAAGTGCTCAATGTAAATATTTGAGCTGGGATGAAAGAGATACTATGTAAGTTTGTAAATGTGAACCAAAATCTAGTACTTAAATCCCTGCCTTTAATTAGAATTAAAATAAACTTTAGATAGCTTCTAGAATCATTTAATCCTCGAAATTCTTTTTTGCTTTTGGTATGGCGGGAGGGGGGCGGCGGCGGCGCCTTCGTAACATTCCATGAAAAGCGACCTGTCTAAGGCCTTGATATGCGTGCGCAGCAGTAGCAAATTCTGACCTCAGAATCCAGGCATGCATTTGTTAAGGACTAATAAATGGGGTATTTCACCCCCCGGAAAAGTTTGAAATATCATTTTGAAAAATGTGAAATTTTATATATGTTTTGTCGTTAAATTATGAAAGTAACCACTTCATAATCGCCGGGTTCGGAGGTTGGAAAACGCCCGGAATACGGGGACTTCAGTGCTTAAATTAGATCCCATATACTTTCTTTCTATAACACAATGCATAACACAACTCTTCCGCCCAATAAGCATTTCTCACTCTTCTAAATAAAATAACACTATACGACTATACAATTGAATTACAAATGATTGGATCATGGGCGCCCATATGAGAACTTTTAGGGGGTGGGGGGAGAGAGGGGGATGAAGGAATATCCTTACCTCCTTCAATGCTGTCAAATATTTTAGTAAATGTACAAAATACTCAAATACTGCTTGAGAATCAGTAATTAGCTAACAAGTACCTTATTTTAAAGTGTGAAAGGTATATCAAAAACTCACATAATCTCTTTCTTTTCTGTTCATTATATTTATTTATAAAGTTACAAAAAACTGAACAAACGATTGTTTTAGCTGATTTAAAAAAGTCATTGAAACTTAATATTACATGTGTGATGATGGTATGTAAAATCTACATTTCAAATTAATTGAAAGTGTGTAGCAATTGTTTTTGTCAACACAGAAGTTACAACTGAACTATGCAATTAAAGTTATAATTACAGTATAGAACATTGTGATCGTGACGGGAAAAGTTAATTCCATCATGATATTTAGTACTTTTCAGAGAAAGCAAACTGCTGATTTCGCTTGATTTGAAAAAACTTATCTATAGCCAATTCTTACAAATTCAGCTTTTTTACTTTGTCTCTGTGAACACTTAATAAGCACAAGCTTGAAAGACGCTCTTGACTCATTATGATCCTCAGCCATGTCTTCACTCGCCTGAAGCTGCTAAATGACCTTTCCACACTGCATGTTGTCGGCGGAATTGTCATATAATTCAGTAGAGCCCACTTAACTGAAGGAAAGAATGCAGTTTCTGAGAGGAGATAACTTAGCTTAACTTTTTCACCATAGTCCTTGTTATTGCAAAAATCATACCAGGTTCTAGATTCCACTTCTAGATTTTCGATGTCATAAAACTGATACAGTTCCTTCATAGCTTTGCCAAAAGCATCCTTTTTCATATTTTTCATCAGGTTGGGATGATTTAAAATGGCTTTGAATGGTGTCTCATTGAGATATGTAAATATTGATTCAAGCTAAATAATTAGAGTCTAAGTAAGGAATAAAACGAGCTGCTCTGTAGTAAGCAAGTGGAGTGGCCACAGGAATGTTCGAACGATGAGTTTGTCTTGTAGAAGTTCTAGGCATTTTGATGTCAATTCCCTGAATATTACATGTATCTCTTACTTCCATGAAAATTTCAGTAAATTCTTCTTCTGATTCAACCCTATGCTTACAAAAAACTTCCAGAAGTTCCTTTTTTATGTGTCGATGTACAGAATGCAAGTCAAAATCTACAGACTGTAATTTATTCACAACTGGTTCCAGAGAGGAAGAATACCTGTATATAGTTTTGAGACACAAGATGAACACTACAGATGATGTTGCACTGTTTAACTGGAAGGCATGTGAGCGTATTTCTGGGTTTTCAATACTAAGATTACCAAGATGGTTACAAAACCTTTAGAAAAATGTAGTAGAGACTTCTATTTTTAAGACCATCTTGTTTCACAAAGACCAGAAGTGTATGGAACTTTTTTTCTCTAAGAGTCACCCTAAAAAATCTGATCACTTGCTTTATTGTTCCAATTGTGTTTCTAATTTCTGGCACATGCTTAAGGTCATTGACCTTTAGGTTCAATCGATGGGATGCACAATGTAAATATACAGCTTTTGGATATTTCTCTCTGATCATTTGTTGAACACCAATATCTTTACTAGCTATCGTGGAGCATCCATCAAACCCTAAACCAATAAGCTTAGTCATTTATAGTCCTTGCTTTTCCGTGAATTGCAATATAGCATTTGCTACACTTTATGCATCTAATTTCTCAAGCTCGGAAAACCCATGAATTCTTCTTTTATCATACAACCAACTTCAGCATCTTCTTTGATTTATCTTATTCCAAACATTGATCTCTATAATATAACTGGATGGACATACACATGCACATTCAAAGGACAAAGGCGTGACGCTCAAGTGAATCGTCTGCTACACTGAGGGTATGGGGGGGAGAGATTTAACGGTTTCTTTAAATGTTCTTATGCGAAAACATGTATCTGATGAATAAAAGTGTTATTGTTTGAAAATAGTGAAGTATTATACCACACTTTCCTGAAGAAACATTTACATTAAAGGATATACAATCCAGTTTTACAGGTAATACTGTACAAATACGAATAAAACCTTAGATATTTCAATTTTTATGTAGTTATCATCTATGTTGTTTACAGTCTGCCACGACTACACTTATATTTAAAGTTGGTTATTAGCTTGTATATTGGTTTCAGAAACCATATTATATTGAAAGTTCGGTAAATATAATGAACAAGGTATCTTAAAACTTGATTATATATGTTTGAATGACAAACTTTGAATAGTTGCCATGCATTCAAACTATCACTTAGGTTATAGGCTTGTGGAAAGTATTATCATATCTTTCAGAAACCATATTATGTTGAAATTTCGATAACTATAATGAAACAAATTAGCTAAAAACTGTATTACATTTGTTTGAATGACACACTTTGTGTAGAAGTCTTACGTTCAAATGATAATTTAGGTTATAGGCTTGTAGGAAGTACATTATCTACTAAACCCTGATTTTAGTAATAATCCCAATCTGTAAGGCTTTATTTCGTACCAAAATAATATCATATATATAATATTTTGGTAGGATGAACGGCAATTTAGAACAGAAGTAGAAATTTCCTTCTGTAAGGTCTTTTATCCTAACTAAACACAACTATAGGGTAGGATTCTGGTACGAGATAAAGCCTTACAAGTAAGCTTCCTTCAAAAATCATCTTACATATTAGGCTACATCAACTTATTTAAAGAAAAAACTAACCAGTTTTGAACTTTTATATGCTCTTCAAAGCTTTAACTAAAATATTTATTTAATTTAACCACTCTCAAATTGATGTATCTCATATATTCAGTCAAATTAATGAACGATGTCAAAATGCCACATTGCCTTGTATGGGTGAAAGAGAGAAAGAGATACCCGAAAGTTTCTTTCTCTCTTATCCAATGGTATGCAGACGACAGCTCGAAAATTTCAGCCACAGATGTCCATCCAGTTATAGTATAGAGATCAATGATTCCAATAGACATTTGCTCGTTGCCGCTAATGTCAGCAGTTTCATCAGCCAGCAAAGAAAATGCTTCACAATCACTGACCTCTTTTACAATCGTTTCTTGGCTTATAGATCCACAAATATTGATAAATTCATTTTGTACTCTGTGAGAAGTATATTATATTATCCTGAATGTGTCCTTAAATGGGCTTCAAGAATTTTATCTCTTGCGTCCATGCGGAAAAAAAGTAGGTCTTCAAAATTCCTACTTTGTGAGAGTTTTCCGCGAAGTGAAATATCAAGAACACTACAAAATATTATTGTTTGCAAAATAAATTTAAGTTTAGTTTTGTTGATCTGAATTAGTTCAGTTTTTGCTGAGTCAAAATGTTCAATTACATTTTTTCTTTTCATTTCCACAGAATCATAGAAGTTTTTGGCATCATTCACAGCTTCTTAGTGCCATTGGGATTTGACATGTGTCCTTGTATATTCATGGACATGTTTAATGTCATTTTGAGCTTTAACCACGAAGGCACCATAAAGATCTCTTTTTAAAACCGGTTCAAACAACACACAATACTTACAAAGTCCACCTTTTAAAGAAGGAGAATGTACCAACCAGGGATATGCGTCCAACCAACTCTTCTGAAATTGACGTTTATCCTTACCAAAACCGACTACATCTTTCTTAAAATCGTAAGAAAAAACTTTGCCGGTGGATTTGTTAGCAGTTGGTACTTTACATCATCTGAAACGTATGAAAATGAATTATCCAAAAATTGGCCTAAATCATAACGTACAGCAAACAGTTCACAACTAGGAGTGTCTTTATCGTCACTTAAATGTTTTACTTGTCTATTCTTTCTGAAGTTGAGGGATGAGTGAATTAATTTTCTCTTCCTTTTGAAGGCACCAAAAATTGTTTCAAGCCAATCCCACATGGAGGTATTTCTCTGGTAGATTACTGTTGCTCTAGCTTCGCCTTTTTCATGGTTTTACCACGGGTCTGATCAAAAACTTCCGTATATCCATTGTCAGACAAAATTACAGGATTAAAATAATAATTCACAGTTATATATCCACAGCTATGAATCAGTTCAACACTTAATAACAGAATTAGAATTAATAATTCACACTTAACAGAACTATCGAACAATAACAAAGTCAATAGCAGACCTTAGTAAATGCAGCGCAGAAAGATCGCTACAAAAACAATCGTATTTGATTTGAAAAACTGAGGAATATCAAACTCACTTACTTTGACTTGCAATACTTCACTTTTTATAGCGAAAATAAAATTCTAAGGAAATTGACTACAACGGAGAACATTCTAGTTGTTCCGAAAGCCCTGCGGAAATTATTGTTTAGAACATACCAATGGGTGGGCAGTCAGTTCTATCACCACGTGACACGCAGAGCCGGGGCATGGTGCAAATCCACGCATGCGCACACGATACACAACAAATACCTGTACCTCTCCTAAAACTATTACCGATTCATTGGTTTGTGATAAGATGTGTTGAAACTATCACCTAAATTCAGTGTTGTACTTTTGAAAGTAAGCGCATAGCAGAATCGGGCAAATCAAATTTTTAAAATAAAGAAGTTTGATAGTTGTAATCAATCATTAACATTTTATTATTTTCAAAAATGCTTTAATAAAAGGTTTCGTCTATTTAAGTGGTTTAAATTTATCAAAAATTTGGCTATACCAACGGCCAGGGGGGGCTCGAGCCCCCTGCCCCCTTATGGGCACCCTTGGATTGGATGAAAAAATAATTTAATAACAAAAACAAAGGAAACACAATGCACGCCATACTTGCAAAATAACTGTAAGCGCACCGCGCCCAAACTGAATATGTTGTTAGCTGGCGGCTATGTATGGCGTTTTCTAGTCCGCATGCAAGGCCAACTCTAAATGTGGGCTGGGTACGGGAGAGGAGGAAGTCAGGCCTGCACCTTATCGTTCCTCTAGACTAGTGCCTGGTAGCGTTCAGGCCACCGCATGCATCACTGCGAATAACATAGTCAGGTGCGATACTACCGAATGCTCGGAAGTGTCGCTTATGTAAATAATATTACTAAGACTGAAAAAAATAATTTTTACACTCATTTCTTTAAGCATGTGGTGCATTCTAAACATTCATGGAGGATTCGTCCCTGATGCACAGATAAATTAACGCACTATTGGTTGTGAAAAGATCTGTTGCTATGGAGACAAATACAAAATGAAATGATTGTTTTACGCACAGATCTATTTAAAAAATATTTTACCGACAATTTTAAAAACCCTGAGAAAAGTGGCATCTTGGAAACCGTTTAACCAAATATACCATGATTTCAGGAAGAGTGGCGTCGCTCTGGAGTATTAAACTTCCCATTAGTATTCATAATAACCTCCACTTCATAGATCACGTCTTCTTGAGTCTTGCTCTAAACAACTTTCTTTCGGAAAGTTTAATTGGACATCGTCTCAGACTTCCTGGCACGGCACTCGAGTAAGAATACGGATTGTGTACACGCTATTTACATTTCTAAAGTTAATAATAGAATTAAAGGCTATAAGGATCTGGGTCTTACAAACTCTGTAGACGAGGACTAAGACAAAATATAATTAATTCTTCATTTAATAAGAAAGTTTTATTTATTTAGAACAGTGTTTCCATGAGCTTTAATAGCTCGTTAGTGGAAACTACAACTTAAGATACAAGTGGCACTACACATTAAGGTAATATAACGATTTATCACGTGGCTTAAGTCAGATTATTTTTTAAACCCCTTACTTTTAGTGGTTTTTAATAGAAAGAATATAGCGTATGTCTTAACAAGACTTCTAAGCTATATCAATGCTAATTTTCAGCACAATCGGTAAAGTGGTTTGAGCGTAATTGGGAAAATAAAAGGCAGTATTTAATTTTTTTATAGCAGTAGAATTTCAAATATTCATTTCAAATGATACTACCTTTTAGATGAAAATAACAATATAGTCTTAATTTATTCAAGATATACTTAAGATTTTAATAGTATTTGTCTAAAACTAAAACAAACCGGTGTTTTTAGGCGCTAAATAATATAAATAATGTTATACGGCGATCACAGCGCAATCTCTAATTGCGGCAAGCTATGCAAATAAAAAGCTTTAAAAACTGATTAGCTTTTACATAGTGTATTTGTGGTGTCACAGAGTTGACCCAGTCTTAAATTATGTTTCGTGTTATATTGATCTTTGGATTTAATCATGGCATATGTATTTTTGAGTATTATAAATAATAATGGTGTAAAAAATATAATATTCTCCCAAAGATCACAAGTCCCGTCTATTATATGTCACATCACTAGTTCAACTCTTGGAGCAGAGTTGAATATTTGTCAAAATCTCATTTCTTCTCTTGGACATATTCGGGTGAGTAAGCTCTTATGCCTATTTTACCTCTTAAGTTTTAAGATTTATTCACAGTTCACACTCACAATAATAATGGTGGTGCAGGCATTTTATTTTTGAAAACTAACCTTCCAGGGGTGTTCAACTTCTTTCTCTTGAAATTTCAGGCTCCTGAAACATTTTTAGCCTAACAAAATTAAGTTTGGACGAACACCCCATTTTGATCCATGGGCCAATTAGATTCCTATTCTGGTTGACTATCTTGTTACTATTTTGTGTGTCGTTTTGGCCACCTGATTTTTGAAAACTCATAATTTGTGCTACGTTTATGCTGGTTCTCGAATTTCATATTATTGACATTTTAAGGGACTTATGGAGGATTTCTTAGCCCTTTGTGCTAATTTAGTGCTTAAAATTTAAGGCAGAATGGGTGGTTACTTGGTACAAGGTACAAGTACAAGAAATAATAAATCTATCCATTTTTTGAAATTTCCTTAGTTTGTGCTATGTTAGTGTTGGTTTGTGTTTGAGTTTCATCACTAGTGTTTAACATTATGAACTTATCAACAGTATCTTATAGTTATCAAATAAGTCAATATCACTTCGGCCACCTGGCATCCCTTTAGTTAGCAATCCTTTGAAAATTCCATTCGTTTGTGCTACTTACCAGTATGTTAACTATCAAAATGACTATATTATGGGGCGAGGTTGAGATTCTTTATTTTTATCCTCTGTAAAATTATGATAACTTTAATGGTTTTTAGCACTTATATACATACACAACATTTATAAGTATATTTTCGATAGTAGTAAAACAATTATTGTTAAGGAAAAATTCCAAATGGTTAAAAAGATTCTTTGGAAACTCGCCATATTGCTATTTTGAATCATGTTTCTAGAGAATCCTATTCTATTACATTTTAATCTATTCACACATGAACAAACAATGTAGACCCTAGAGAGATAGTGGTCGAGATTGAGAGACTTTTTGTAATTTGTAGACACCTCGAAGTGTTTAGATATAAATTGGTATTTGAACATATCAACAAGTTTATGTGGACAAACATTTAGGCCATACGCGATAAACCAATTTGAGGCATTCTTTGCAATGCTATGGCATATGGCAGAACGTTACCAATCAATTAGGCGAGTTTTAAAATTTTTTTTTCACGGTTTTTAATTGTTTAACAGTAGCCTATCTATTTTGTTATCATTATAAACTTGCTAATGTTGAGTGTATAAGGGGGAGTTCCAGCAATATTGGAATCGCCTTTTTATTATTGTTTATAATTCATTCAAATAGGCCTATATCATGCTTCATTAACTTTGTTATAGTTTTATTGTTTAGGCTACAGTGAAGACCATAGGCTAAACTGTTTAATAAGTTGTATAGTAGCACCTAACTCAAATGAAGGTTGAGTCTGTTGGTCAATTGGCCTCACTGTATATGATACTTTTAGTGTTTGTTCTAACATGGATTTTTATAACCTTCATGTATAATTCATTGTTCATTCATAGCTTGTACTTTATGTAAATGAGACGTCTTGAAATTGCCGATTATGTCTGAAAGTTAATTTGTATGTGATAATAAAACATGGAGCAGTCGGTAGTGTCTGCAGTGAATTATCTGTGATTCAAATTTGTGGATACGACTATCTTGTCCTGTAAAGAAATAGTTATCAATATGGAGTTTAATAAACCAAAGTCGCTTAATCTTGCCGGAGGTTAGGCAAAGAATTTCGATGAATTCCAGGAAGAAGTTCTAGAATATTTTGAGGCAACAGAGACTGGAACAAAATCTGCAGGTGTGCAAATAGCCAGGCTAAAAAACCTATTAGGACGAGATGCTGTCCGACTCTATAAAACTTTAACTACCATCAAACCTGAAGAAGAAACAGTAAATGATATATTGTCTGTTCTTAAATCTCACTGTATTCCGAAGAAGAATGAAACAATCCTTGTGTTCAATTGTTTTAACAGGAAACAATGTCTCGGTGAACCGTTTGAAAACTTCTATGCAAAACTCAGAGCTCTTGCCACGCCTTGTGAATTTGGTGACCAGGAGGATAAGTTGCTGCGTGCACAAATAATATTGGGCATGAACTCACAGTCAATAAAACAACACCTTCTTAGGGAGGATACTACACTAAACAAAGTTGTGGAATATTGCAAATCAGTAGAGCTAGCAGACAAAAACTTGAAAACCATTGAAAATGGAGGGGGATCCTCCCAAAGTGATATATTTAAAGTTAGTAGAAAAACAACAACCCCCCAACCCTCCCAAGTGAAGAATCGGTGCCACCTTCAGAAAACAGGACATTCTAGAAATTGGAACAATCTACAGCAGACTGAACCGTTAAGTCCCAACCCCAAAGAAAATCTTGGTGTGTCAAGAAACAAATTTAGTGAAAAGTTTGTTAGAAAAGCGTGTTATCGATGTGGCTATGACCATCCAAACCGGCCATGTCCCGCTTTTAATAAGTGATGTAATCGATGCCGAAGTATTAACCATTTTACCAGAAATTGTGTTGCCACAAATAATTTTTCTAGTGGTTGTAGTGCTTTTGAACTAGGAGCTATAAACGCTGATAGTAATGTTGTTAACCAGACTTCAAATGTTGGTGAGTGTAATTATTTTTGTCAATTTCAAGATACTGATTGTTACTCTTTGCCTTCTGTTTCAGGTTATTCAGATATAGGTTCTCTTTCAATTATAAATTCTTTAAATACCAATCTTCATTGGTGCATATCATTGCTAATTAACTGCAAACCTGTTCTTTTCAAATTACTCAGGGGTAGAAGTTAACATCCTTCCTTTAAGGTCCATTGGACCCGATTATAGTTCTAGATTAAGTGCTCCTAAAACTCATATTGAAGCTTTTGGGGGTTTTGAGATTGCACCTGTTGGTGAAATTTGTCTTGCTGTTGTCTATGAAAACAAAACACATAGTTTGGTGTTTATTATTGTCAATTCAGTTAAAGCCGTACCCTTACTTAGCCTTTCATCTTGTGTGAATCTCAATCTCATCACAAAAAATTTTGTTGGGGTTCTCGATGCTCAAAGTAAACCTGATTTTCAAAACTTCTGGAATTCAAACCAGGATGTTTTTAATGGCCTTGGATGTTTTCCAGAGGTTCTTGATTTAAAATTAAAAGCAGCCCAGCCCGCAGAGTTCCTCTAAAAATATTAAGTAAACATAAGGTGCAATTAGATGATCTTGAACAGCGTGGCATTATTGAATGTTGTGAAGCTGGTGAATGGGTAAACAATCTAGTAATTGTAGAGAAACATAAAACAGGGGCCATAAGGCTGTGCTTAGATCCTAAGGATCTTAACGAAAACTTGGTCCGAGATTATGTGTTGATTCCCACTCTCGAGGAGATTAGTTCCAAAATGGGCAATAAAAAATATTTTTGTGTATATGATTTAAAAGATGGGTTTTACCAGGTTAAATTTTATATACATTCAGCACCCCCTTTGGATGTTATTGGTTTTTACGCGCCCCATTTGGAATAAGTGTGCTTCCTGAGTACTTCCTAAAGATGACTCATATATACTTTGGGAATAATGGGGGGGTATGTGTATATTTTGATGATGTTTTATGTGGAGCAGACACAATGGAAGACTGATTTTCAAAACTTCTGGAATTCAAACCAGGATGTTTTTAATGGCCTTGGATGTTTTCCAGAGGTTCTTGATTTAAAATTAAAAGCAGCCCAGCCCGCAGAGTTCCTCTAAAAATATTAAGTAAACATAAGGTGCAATTAGATGATCTTGAACAGCGTGGCATTATTGAATGTTGTGAAGCTGGTGAATGGGTAAACAATCTAGTAATTGTAGAGAAACATAAAACAGGGGCCATAAGGCTGTGCTTAGATCCTAAGGATCTTAACGAAAACTTGGTCCGAGATTATGTGTTGATTCCCACTCTCGAGGAGATTAGTTCCAAAATGGGCAATAAAAAATATTTTTGTGTATATGATTTAAAAGATGGGTTTTACCAGGTTAAATTTTATATACATTCAGCACCCCCTTTGGATGTTATTGGTTTTTACGCGCCCCATTTGGAATAAGTGTGCTTCCTGAGTACTTCCTAAAGATGACTCATATATACTTTGGGAATAATGGGGGGGTATGTGTATATTTTGATGATGTTTTATGTGGAGCAGACACAATGGAAGAGTTATGGAAAATAGTTAAACAGGTTATTCAAGCTGCTCGTGAAAACAACATAGTATTCAACCCAGAAAAAGTTCAATTCTTTATGGATAAAGTTAAATTTTTAGGTTTGGAATTTGATAAGGATGGAATTCGTCCTGATGATACTAGGGTTCAGGCTATTCAGGACATAGAAGTACCTGCTTCAAGGAAGGATTTGCAGTGTATTTTGGGAACAGTCAACTACCTAAGACCATTTGTGCCCCACCTGTCGGATATTTGTTCTCCATTCTCTGAACTTCTGAAAAAAGATTCCGAGTGGTCTAGAAATTCCTCCCACAGTAACCAGTTAGAGCTTTTGAAAAAGTCTATAGCATAGCATGCCTTGTTGACTCCTTTTAACCCCTCCAAACCTATCAACATACATGCTGACAGTAGTCAATATGCCCTTGGTGCCACTTTAATGCAAGATGGAAAGCCCATTTTATATGCTTCATGATTGCTTATCGCCACTGAGCAAAATTATGCTCAGGTGGAAAAAGAGTTGCTTGCTGTCTCATTTGCATTCAAAAGGTACCTTAACTTCATGTATGGTCACAAAGCTGTAACTGTTGATTCAGATCATCAGCCACTCACCTCCATCATTGTAAAAGCCATTGATAAAATTACCAATAATCGCCTTCGGCGCCTTAGGCTGAAACTATTGCCCTATTCATTCACACTCAAATATTTAGCAGGCAAATACATGCTTATAGCGGATTTATTATCTCGAAATTGTAAAAATATTCCTTCATCTGTAGATGAAAGTTTGTACGACATAGTACATGTTATAGGGACAACCTCCGATATTCAACCATGCTTACTTGCAAAGTACAAGGAAAATACAGTTGTGGACTCTGTTTTGGGCAAAGTCTTTAATTATTACATTAAAGGTTGGCCTAAGTCATTGTCATCAGATTGTGTAAGGTTCCTATCGGGGGTATTTACAGTTTAGTTTACACTTTTATATATGAGTGGTGATAGGAACTTACTTTAGGACATAAAGAATTATATAAGTAACAAGAACAGATTTATTAAGCAAAAACATAAAGGTTGAAATTAGATTACATCAGCTGAGAATAAACAGAGAGTGTGTAAACAACTGTGGTTGAAGCTCATTGAATGGGCAAAGCAAACTTTAAGGTTGTATGACTCTAAAATTACAATATCATCCGTAGCTCGAGAGAATACGTGTCCAAGACAACACGCGAACAGAAGGGCTAGCTGCCTGAATTCCACTGGAAGGGTCTAAACAGAATAAGGTGAATTTATAGACAAAAAATGATATAGCACATGACACTATAATTTTAGAGTTACTAGCCAATGTTTGTTGGGGGCTTGAGATAAAGAATAATTTCAGAAATAGTAGATTATATCAGCTTGACTAGCTGGCTGCACTAGGCTACGAGGTAAAGAACATTTACAGAGTTATAGTAAAATGGACTGATGGTCAATTACATCAGATAATGGCTGAACGACAACCAGGTGTCTACCCTAAGTGATAATATGGCCGGTCCTTTCCCAATGGGAATTGCCAGAGCGTTCAATAGTATTTAAATGACATCACCCACTCCCCGGGGTGAAACTCACATTAAGAAAACACTTATATTAAACGCCAAATCACAAGAAATGCCACTCAAAGGGGCGAACGAAAAGTACTATCTGTGCGGGCCACCATAGAAGATTAGCCGTGTTCCGCACTTTGCGCACCCAAAATAGTAACACAGAAAAAGAGATACAAATAACAGTGCTGTGAGATACTGACCTAACAAGGTCCTCAAATAAAGGCGTTAGACACCCTGGTTGTAGCCGTTCTAAAAGTAGTACATATGAGCATGACGTCCAAGGTGTCATGTGATACAGTGAAATTTTAGATTAAGACCTTACGCCTGAATTATGAACTTGTGAATGAGTGGGCTCTAAAGCCTGGATCCTATCTCAAATAGAGCTCAAGGCTCCCGCATCTATGTTATATCAAAAATATGTAGTCAACACCTCTGACATACAAAATATGTTAGCCCAATTGACTAAACTAACCCGTCATATGAACGTTCAGAAATAACGAAGTCATAAAGACTCTATATAACACGCCTGAATGACGTTCAAAATAAAGAAGTCCTCTTCACTAGACTACACACGTCAGAATGACGTAGAAAATAAAGATTTCTTAATGGTTCTATATAACACGTCTGATTGACGTTCAAAATAAAGAAATCCTCTTGCCTAAACTACACATGTCAGAATGACGTACCAAATAAAGACTTCATAATGGCTACACAAAAATTTACATAGTCTTAAGGACTAATTCAACAAGTCTGAAGGACTTGGAAAACAACAGAGTACTTGGATTATTCGATGGGTTTCCCTCAGCGTCGAGGCGGTGACTCCCACGCCCTAACCGTCATGGTCGGCGGTTTCTTCACTAGGTGCTGGAGCAGCGTTTCCTTCTTTGACGAACGCCAAGTGATGAACTAGAACTGGAATAAATGGGCCTAGGAGATTCCTGTTTTATACTTTTTCCCAGACCAACAAATAGGGCAATGTCAACAAAGGAAAAGCGGGGGGAGCAGGGGGAGGGAGTTTTGAAGCGAAGAGGAAAGGGTTGCCAAGGAAATCCGCTAGGGGCGTAATTGTCGTAGCTCGGGTCGTCGCTAGTGATCGAGCGAGGTACCTCGGGTCTTTCTTCGATGTTAAGGTCAAGAGGTTAGACGTGAGTTGAAGCTGCCACGCCTGTTCTTCCGCCATGCTAGTAGAACAGTTGGTGAAAGCATGGTGATCAAATCCGGGAACATCCGTGTACTGTAAGTAGAATCTTGTTGACTTTTTCTTCTAAATCTATCAGTATTAATTTTTCTCTTCTGATTCTCTTGTTGTAATTAAGGATATTTAGTGGATTCTGTTTGGTAGATGTCCTTTGATTTAAGAGACATGCTACAATTGCTCAGAGCTGAATCACTATTTTTCCCTCAAAAAAGACATCACAGTCCATGATGGACTTCTTTACTATGATGAGCGTCTATTAGTTCCATTTAAACTGAGGTGCTTCACCCTTGAGAGTCTTCATGCAACTCCCCTCAGTTTTGAAAAAGACAAGGCTTAAACTTCTCGCAGCTTCTATTGGCCAGGAATCAACTCTGATTTGAAAAAATTTATACTTGCGTGCCCAACATGCAATCGATTTCAATGGTTTAAAATAAAGGACCCGCTGCAAACTCATGACCTCCCTGATTTACCCTTTGTTAAAGTTGCTGCTGATTTTGTGGATTATAATGGCGATAGCTATCTAGTTATTGTGAACTACCATTCGCGGTGGATTGAATATGAGAAGGTCCCGAGTAAGTCTGCTTTCACTGCTATAAGTAAGCTCAAACCAATCGCATTTTTGGATTCCCAAACAATTAATGTCTGACAACCAACCTTTTGACTAATATGAATTCAAAGTATTTGCTCAATCATGGAATATTGAATTAGTAACCTCCAGTCCTCACTATCCTCGCAGTGATGGTTTGGCTGAGAAAGTGGTTGTAGTTGTTAAATTGATGTTAAAAAAGGCACAATATGACTGTGGAGACTTTTCACTTTTCCCTCTGGATTATAGAAACAGCCCAGTGGCAGGGCTCCCATACTCACCTGTCCAGCTTCTTCAAAGTCGCACCCTCAATTCTAGACTGCCTGTACAGGATTGCGTCTTGAAGCCAGAAATAATTATTGATGATGCAGTGACTGCGAAAGTAGGGCAATCGTTACATTATGACAAAACTGCTAGAGTTCGTGAACAATAATTTTAACCCTGAGCAGTATTTATTTATTTGGAACAACAAACTACGATTTTGGAAAGAGGACAGTGTGGTTAAGATATTGAAAAACAGATCATATCTGGTGTATATAAAAGGAAAACTTTATAGACGAAATTCACTTCATATTAGGCCTAGGCACTCTGGTAATTACATATCCTGTGAAGATCATGATAGGGTGAGGAGCTCTGGTGATGATATGGATGAGCTTGAAGGATTAAAGGTAACACCACCATCCTCTCCTAATAACAAGCCAGAGGACATGATAGCCTCAACTTCACAGTCTCCTAATTCAGAATTGAATACTATACCTCTTGGAACTAGTCTGCCTAATATGGTTACAAGGTCTGGTAGAGTTGTCCAACCATCAAAACACCTTGATTTATGATTCTGTATGGGGGGGGGGGGGAGAAGGCATGTTTAATAAGCTGNGGGGGGGAGAGAAGGCATGTTTAATAAGCTGTATAGTAGCACCTCTAACTTAACTGAAGGTTGAGTTTGTTGGTCAGTTGGCCTCACTGTGTACAATACTTCTAGTGTTTGTTCTAACATGTATTTTTATAACCTTCATGTACAGGGTGGTGCACGGGAACGGCTGATTTTAAATAATTAATTTCAAGGCCAGAGTTTAAGTTTGCAGGACTGTGATGACATCATTATGTTTCCCAGTCAATGCCATTTAGTTACCATGGAACAGTGGTCGGCTGTGTATCGAGCGTTTGCAGTAAAAGCATTTTGCAAAAACAATGATTGTTATGAAGGTGCGCCAAGAGAATTTAGACGTCACTTTTAATTTCGGCGTCATGATCCAGTTTCGTCATTTCACGCTGTTAAGACATGGGTTTCAGACTTTGAAACAATAGGTTCACTATTGAGAAAGAAGCATCCAGGGCCAAGAAATAATGCTCGAACGGCAGAAACTGTTGAAGCAGTCAGAGCTTTGTTCCTGCGTAGTCCACAGCGTTCTGCACGGCAACATGAAGTGTCATTAGGTTTGTCTTGTGGCACTTTGGCCAGAATTTAGTTCTCAGATTTCAAGTTTCATCCGTACAAGATTCAGGTAGTCCAGGAATTAAAAGCCTCCGATTTCAATAGGAGAGTTGTTTTTGCTGAACAATTTTTAGCAAAATGTAAGGAAAACTAGAATCTCCTGGAAAATCTTTGAATGTCTGATGAAGCCTGATTTAATCTAAATGGTTATGCTAACAAACAGAACTATCAGTACTGGGCTGTGGAGAATCCTCGCCTTTTACACCAGTGACCTTTACACAGTGAAAAAGTGTCATTGTGGTATACGGTGTCATCGAAAGAAATAATTGGGCCATATTTTTTTAAGGATGACAATGACTGCGCGGTGACTGTAACTTCAGAACGATATGTTGATATGTTTTAAACGTTTCTTAGCAATGAACTAGAGCACTATCCAGTGATTTGAGTCCACATGGTTTCAGCAGGACGAAGCTAGAACTCATAATGCAAGAATCTCAATCTTAGCTTTACGAGAGCTTTTTGGAAACCACCTCATGACCAGGAATGGCAATATTATTTGGCCTGTGAGATCACTAAATCTTTCGGTGTTTGATTTCTTTTTATGGGAACTTTTAAAATTCGATTGGTTGCTCATTGTCCTCAAAGCATTAATGAACTGAAGACTAGGATTCATTAAGAGATTGAAGCGATCTCCATTGAGATGTTGCTGCAAGTTTCGACGAACTTGCGTTCACGATTGCAGAAATGCAGGATTGCATGAGAAGGGAAGCTAGCCATATCAAGGATGTTAGCTTTAATAAATGATTTTTATGTAAAGCAAGTGATAAATTGCATAGTTGTAGCATTTAGATAGCCATGTTTGTAGGTAAATTAAAATGATTTAAAGTTGTATTACACAGTTATCAAAATCGCCCGTTCCCATGCGCCACCCTGTATAATTCATTGTTCATTCATATCTTGTACTTTATGTAAATGAGACGTTTTGAAATTGCTGATTATGCCTGAAAATTAATTTGTATGTGATAATAGAATTATCTTGCAAGAAAAATTAGATTCTTTATTGGTGACATGCAGACCAACTTTAATTGTGGTAACGAAATCACCAACTTTGAGACGGTGTATTATAAAATGTTTTATTAAGAAGATAATTTCTGCTCAAGTGTGTATTTAAATGGTAGGACTATGTTTTTTATTTTGCTTGTTTTTTACACTTATAATGAAGGCATGGAATAAGAATTTAAAAATATGAAAATACACGTTCAACATATACTGTAGTAATTAAATCACCAATGTATGGTAACATAATCACAATTAAACTATTATGCTGAAATTGTTTGTTTGTATAAAGATAAGTATATATAATAGATATTTCAAATTAAAAACAAAATTTTACTCAGCCTCTGGAACGGGAGGACTGAAATGGTGGCTTTGTTTGTTCTGTTGTCAATAGTTGCATGTTGTACTATCTTGAATAATTGTTTCTCTTCGACCCAACTTTTGTCCTCTTTTGTCTACCAATACTGAAAATACTGGACATATACTTGATTTTATTTTTGATACTGGAAATACTGAAATATACTGAAATTTTGAATCAGATACTGGAAAAATATTCAGCCTTTTTACATTGAGTGAAATGTTGGATTAAACATTTTGAGGCCCCTAATATTATTTGGACTACCATATTAATAGTTCTATTTTGGCCATCCCTCAATTACTGTCCCTTTGGTCTATCTTGTTTGCCACGCAATTAGTTAACTTTGTAGATGACCTTGCAGTGGGGATATTTGCCTCACTTGCTGACCTTTCTATTTTCAGTCTCTACACTAAGCCCCCCACCCCCTCCCCCTTACATACTAGAGAAAGAAACAACTATTTTGACTACACAGGGTATCTACCCGACTATAGTTTTGAAATTCCAGTATATTTCCAGTATAATTTTTTTTAAGAAATCCACTATATATGAAGGTACTCGGAGAAAAACAATCCCTATTTCAAAATCATAAAATGACAAAAAGTTAGGGTAGGCCTATGTCTGTCATATTTAAACATTTTTACATCAAGAATCAAGTGGGTTGACATATATATTCTAGTATCCCCAAAGCGGATACAAATCCCAGTACCTCAGTCCAATAGAACATTGGAACAAGGCTCTAGGAGATTCCAGAATCGGAAGCCGCCTCTAAAACACTCCCACGTATCAACCACTCAAACCGAGTGCGTCAACACATTGAAGTAAGTTACAAGGGCTAATGCCTTCTAACTTCAGGGTGTTAACTTAACAACAGAAAACAACTAGTACCCTCATAGCTAGAATCTAGTGGCTACTGTAAATGAATAACATAGAATAAGACATATTTTAAGCATGGAATAATAGAATATAAAATTCAAATAAAAGCAACATATGTTTAATATATAAAATTAAGAGGAGGATATTGTCAATGCTTTCAAATATTTTTTAGGGTCAAATCAAGGTCATTACAAAGTGCCACCATCTTTTTGTTAAGTCATGTTCTGACTCACTAGAAATTCAAAAAATATTATTACTAAAGGATTTGAAGAAATCAAACTTGAATATTTACTAAAAGAAAAAAAAAATATTCGGTAGATTTTATTTCTGGGAAATATTTTTGTGCTACATGCTACGACAGACTATTTGTAATCAAAGAAGAACAGAAAGGCGATCAAGATTATTTTTGTGCCTCCTTCTTTGCACATGGACATTTTAGATGCAACATGTTCAAATGGAGGCTTATCTCCCATTTCTAAAATTGTAAAGCTAAATTTTGAAGAAAAAAAAAACCAAAGCCAATTCAAGCAACAGTAGGAAAGTTGTCCCAAAGCTTAATAAGAAAACATGAAGCTTCTTATGAAGCGGGAGTATATCTACTTGCTGATAAACCCTTAACAGAAAATCTTTACTCAGTATCTTTTGCTGAAGAATATGAAGGACTCATTGAAAAGCTGAAACAAAACTGTAAGACAGCAGAGAAAGAAGAAAAGATGAACATAATGAGTGTTTTACCAGAATCTCGGTCAATGAAAAAAAAGTAACTACAGTAGAACTCCAATTAGCTGGATTCCAATCATCCGGATCCCCAATTATCCGGATTGATTTGGGGGAAAAACAAAAATTAATAAATTGTTAGAAGAACGGCGAGAATGCGGTCGTTGACCTTCACTTGCTCTAGTTGCCTAGAGCACGTGATCACCGGCTGGGAAACGGGACATGACTCCAACCCCCCACCATGCATCCCTTCCGCCCTCACTTCTTGGCCGCTGTCAGTTTGTGCTATTGTATTGCACTGTGTTTATGCATTGTACTTTTTCATACTCAGAGTGTGTATTTAATTGTGTTCAAAATGGGTCCAAAATGTAAACGTGTTATTTCATTGAGCGATAAAGTTGAAATTATAAATCAGTTGAATAAAGGTGTGTTTGGTAAACAACTGGCTAAGCGATTTGGTGTAGGAACCTCTACGATCTGGCATTAAAACTAACAGTGCGAAGATTTTAAATTTTGTGAGCACATTAGAAAGTGAGGACAGGAGCTCTTCAAGGAAAGTGATGAAAAAGGCAAAAAAGATGAACTGGAAAACGCTGTTTACAAATGGTTCCTGTAACATTCGATTGGACAACTGATCTCAGGGCCGATTTTATGTGAAAAAGTGATGATGTTCTGTAAAAAAACTTGGTGGTGTGACTGACTTTAAGGCAAGCCAGGGTTGGCTACGGAACTTTAAATCTTGTCATGGCATTCGTGAGTTAGGAGTTGCTGGTGAAAAACTTTCTGCTGATATAGAAGCTGCAAATAAATTTCTGGAAACTTTTAAAACTAAAACTAAAGACCTCGATCCTGACTTTATTTACAACGCTGATGAAACCGGTCTTAACAGGAAAGCATTGTCAAGAAAAACGTTAGCTTCCAAAAGAGAAAAAACTGTACCAGGACATAAAGTAAGCAAAGATTTTGTCACAGTGCTTGTTTGTGCCAACTCTACTGGTAATCAGAGACTACCTTTGCTATTGATTGGAAAATCGAAGAAACTAAGATGCTAAAAAATGTACAGAATTTGCCAGTGACATACATGCACCAAAAAAAGTGCATCGATGACGGCTGAAATTTTTTTGGAATGGTGGGACAAAACTGGTAAAAAAGATTGTGTATCTGTCCGAATTGATGGGGTTAAAGTACATAATCGGAAATAGTTATTACTTTGTAACCTTAATGAACTGTGTGTACAATTTAGGGAAGCCCACACAGAATGTAAAATTAGAAGCTCAAAATTCTGGGAGTTTAGGCAAAGATGGTCCATAATTGTTGGTGCATCAGGGATACACTATTTGTGTGCTCATACCACCAAAATATTAAATTAATGATTGATGATTTAAAATTAAATTTAGACTACATAGCTGCTTGTTGGTGACTTAAACCATTCTAAGTGCATGCTAAACCAATGTACAGACTGCCCAGACGAAGAAAACTTAATTGAAATGTTGTTCCAAAAACAAGACACAGAAGAAACCCCCCTACAACATAAGTTACAAACAGTGGTCCACAAAACCGCCTTGGTGGCCGCATGGTCTAACGTGCTACTCTTGCAGTAGATTATACCGTCAAAGACGGGGTAATCAAGGTTTGAATCTAAGTCGGGTGTACTGAGGATGGTTTTTCCTAAATGTTTTTCCATTATTCCTCCACGCAAATGTGGGTACACTTCCTTTAACTAGAACCTTCCTAATCCTCAAAACCATCAGAGTAATTAGTACATAAGAGGGGCACCTGAATGGGTAGTAAGACACAGTGCAATAATAATAATAATAATAATAATAATAGATAAATATGATGATGTTAGATAATAAGATAGTAATAATAATCATAGTAATAAATTAATAATAATAAATAATAAAGTCACATCTGAGCTGAGAGGGTTTCAGTCATAAAACCAAGAGAAGGATTTTTCGACTGCCCAGTAGAAAAAACCTGCTTTCTAAAGAAACACCACTATGTGTCCAAAGAACAGTCAAGTTTTCTTAAGGACAAGAAAAAGAACCTGCCGGGTACAGATTGCATTGTTTTGTCCAATTTTTCCCTAAACTTTTCTTTTGTAATTCAAGAGGAGATACAAAGATTTCACTAGGTGAACAAACAGGCAACTCAATTCCATTTTAGCTTGCAATTGATGAGCAGTCATTAATATGTTGATGGGTAGATGTTAGAGAAGTTGTTTTATTTGACCCTAGCCCACAGACAAGGAAATAACAGATACACAGCCTTACGGGAGATTTGTTGCTCCCCTCGACCCAGGTAGAACTTAAAATATCCAGTGATAACAGCGCTTCCAAGTGAGCATTCTTTGAAACAACTCACTTTCAAAATGCACCTCATGAGAAAGACAAGCTGAGAGCTAAGAGTTGCTGTCTTTCCGATTATAATAGTTCAGCAGGTAGTGGTAATCCCTTACCCCGCCTCACCCCCCTTTCATTGAGCAAAACTTTTCAAACAATGGAGGTGGTTGGACCCAAATATATGCAATGGCAGTGCTTCTACAGTGTTTAAACTTTAACGACACACAGTCTTGGAAATGCATTTGTAAATTAATTTTAGAATATTTCGTGACCAGCTTCTGTGGTCACAATTCTGTAGGATTAACTTTTTCATTAGACTTGACTACAAATAACTGGGATATTGGTGTTCGAATCCCATTCGGGTGTACTGAGAGTGTTTTTTCCTAATATGCTTATAATTATCCTTCAAAGCAAATACGGGTACTTATTCCAAAAATTTTACCTTCCTCATTCCTAATCCATTGGAGTAAATATGCGGATGGTTGTAATGGGAAGTAAGACACGGAGCACAAATATAATTAAAATTAAATACTTATGTTGTAAAGGTTGCATTTATTTTTTATATTTTGTTAAATTAATACAAACAAAATATACAAGTGATATGCTACTTTATAAACTAAAACAACCCAGTTAAATGCATAGAAAATACAATAAGAGTTTCCTGGGTAGATATTTGGTAATACCTTCTTATTTCAAATACTGGAATGCTTATTATATTCAGCATTATTTTATACTTATGTGCAATGAGAGTTAACAAATCTGTTTTAAATCAGTTTATAGTAAAATCAAGTCTGAAAATAAAGCTTATTTCCCTAAACGTGCTTTTAGGATTGCACAACAAAAACATCATATGTTTTGTCCATTTACACTCTTCCAACATTTTCTTGTATATGTATGGAAAATTAAATATCTCTTAATTTTAGTAAAGGGGAATATAAATAAATATATAGTTTTAAATTACACTGAAAACTCATTTAGTATAAGATTATTTTATTATAATATAATTGCAGATTTTCTTAAAAATAAAGATTTTTATCACAGTAAAATAGAGTTTTGTAAAGTGAGTGAAATTATTGACAATACAAAGTATATGAAAAAATACTCTTAACTATCTCCAAATATGGTTTTAATCACAGCTTTGGTTATTAAGTGTTTTGTATAAAAATTATCAACTAAAATGCAAAGAAAAAAAGTTTTATTTATGTGGTTTAGACAGGCTTGAAACTAAAACTATGGTTGCTATCATTAAAATACCAATAAAATAATACAGAAATAAGATTTAATAGAAATTTGATTAAAATGTGTGTCAAACAAATTTAGACCTTGATATATTTCATAATATTCTGGTTACTTTGATTTCATAAATATTCTGGTTACTTTGATTTCATAATGTATTAGATCAAGCTTTGCACTATTTAGCTAAAGCATTCTTGATTTATTGGTGAACATTCAACTGTTATAATTTTGATAGTTCCTCCTTGTACGATCCTGAGCTAATCATGGCAATCACAAACCAGTTATGCAATTAATAAATAAGAAATAAAAATCTTAGAAATTATTACCTAGTCTACAAACTGAGTGCACAAACAAATGGAATCACAGAGCGGCCGTCGCACTCCATTGCCAAAGCAAATTTTACCTAATCACAATCATAGAAACATGTTTGAAAAAAGAGCATCACATTTCACCATAGAGCATAAATTAAATAATTGACTATGTTACAGAAACATTAAATATGAAGCATCATGATTCTAAACCTGTGCGAATCCATGATTTTCCATTTTGAGTTGAATCCGAATCTTGGCAAACCAGCTCGAATCGATTCCGAATTAAATAATATGCTCAGAATTTTTTGCGGTTCAAATCTTAATCTAATATACCAAAAATACAATTCTGAATCGAATCCGAACCGAATAATTTTATTTAAAAAATGTTTCTAATCCAAATCAAATAACATATCCTTAGGAGTCTTTGAAAATATTTTTAAACTTAATCTTAAGTTAAACAAGTAAACAAAGCCTCATGACTATATTATGAGAGGCTATAAATGAAATAAATTAATTTTTTTTATAATGTTTTGCTGTATAAAACCATAGAAAGTTGAAATTATTCTTAAGTATGAAAAGATTTGAATTTCAAACTAAGCCCATCAAATCCGAATCTGAAATTTACTTAGATTCAAAATTTCGAATCCACCACGACTCTCTCTAATGATAAGACTCGAAAGCTCGAATCGAATCCGAATCTTAGATTCAAAATTCTGAAGGTTCGTACAGACTTATGATTTTCCAAAGAAAATCATGATCACCACGTTATGTTGACTGGAAAATTGGTTTATTTTTATTGTTATGTTGCTCCTAGAGATGTGCTAATCTATCTTTTGATTTTAGCTATGTATTTGCAATACTAATGTATCCACTTTCTTAGTCTTTACTTTGTGTATTCATTTAATTTTAAGTTAGTGTTCCACCATGTCGTTTTTTTTTATTAGTTTAGGAAATTTTAGGGGCCCCTCCCATTTCCAGCAGTAAATTTTCGAATTCCAAACTTTCTTACTTTTGTGGTTATGTGGGTTGTCCTTTTACCAACTCGGTGAATTTAAATTTTCTTTCATGCATACAAAAAATTTTGTTTTGGAAAAATGGCAATTTACTCTCACCTCCAAACCCCTAACTCTCCTTAGTTCCCCAAATCCAATTTAAAATTTTAAGACTTATTTGGTTATCTTATATGATATTTTACATGCTTACCAAATTTCAACATAATCACATCAAAAGGAGTGTTCTATATTGGTTGTATACATTTTAAGCGCTTCAATTTCCTGGGCTTAAATTTTGAAATTCCATTTGTTTAGACGTCATTCGGCTATCCAGGAAGGTCTATTAAATTACATGGCGATATTTCATTTTTCTACCACTACAAAAATTGTATTTATATAGCTTAGGAAACATTTTGAGGGGACCATACGTCCTACGTCCCTAGCTTACTCTACTTCATTTTGAAATTTAAGAATTTAAGAGTTGGTCCTTATACTCACCTGATTAAAGTCAATAGTCTAACACATTGAGAAGTAGTTTTAGTCTTTTGGTTTTAGAAATTTGAGACCCCCTATATCACCAGCCTCCTTAGAAATAACTAATATTTAAAATGTATTTTTGGTTATTTGAAGTTATCCCTCTACATTCCTGACAAATTTAAATTTTCTACCTCCTACTTGTACACCCTATCCCTCCCTCCTTCTCTATTTCTTATAGTCTCATTTTGAAATTTAAAATGTCCAGATTTTGTAGTTAATTTGACGAATTCCAGTTTTATACCACAGAGAGAAGTAGTGTATCCACTGGTTTTGAAAATTTTAACCTCTGCCTCCCCATTTCTCTAACTCCCACGTCAAAATCTCAAATCTAAGACTGATTTGGTTATCTGAAGCCGTACTTCTACCAACCTGCCAAATTTAGATATTCTTCTATACTTATTGGTTTTAAAAACTTCCCTTTATTTCTTGGACTCCCATTTTAAACTTTTAAATTTTCGGATTTTTATAGTTATTTGGAGTGGAAGTGGCTATATGCAGAATTTTAGTTTTATACTATACCGAGAAGAAGTTGTTTCTAATATTTTTGTAAGTTTTGAACCACCCAACCCACTTTTTCCATCACATTCTTAGAAATTTTAAATTCTAATATTCATTTGGCTATCTGGAGCTTTATTTCTACCTGTCTTTCAAATTTTAAGTCTTAACCTAATCTCAAAAGATATTTATAGCTGTAGCTTCCCCCTCCCCCATTTCCCAAGGTTTAATTTAAAAATTTTCAGATTTGTATGTTTATTTAGAATGGTCCCTATACCTACGAATTTAAGTTCTCTGCCACCCAGAGAAGTAGTTGAATGTATTAGTTTTGGGAATGTTGAGCATGCCCTCTTCCCCCACCATTTCTTCAACTCCCACTTAGAGATTTCAAATATTAAGATTTATTTGGTTATTTTGAAAGGTCCTTCTACCTACTTGCCAAATTTAAATGTTCTATTGCAGCTAAAAGTTGTTTTTATTTTTATAAACCTTACCCCTACGCCCCCTATTTCCCGGGGCTCCATTTAAAATTAAAACATTGAAGACTTAAAGTTATTTGGCATGGTCCCTTTACTTTACCTCCAAATTTAAATCTTCTACCACAGTGGGAATTAGTTGTTTCTATTAGTTTTGGAAATTTAAAGCTTATTTTTCTAACTATAATTTAGAAATTTAAATTTTTAAGACTTATGTTATTTAGAGTTCTCCTCCTAACCGACTGTCAAATTTAAATTTTCTAGCACACATAAAAGGTTTTTAGTCTGTTTATATCCCCTCCACTATTTCCCAGTGTCCCACTTATTAAATAAAAATATTCATAATTTTATAATTATTTGGAGTAGTCCCATTAGTTGTCTGCAAAATTTCAATCTTCTGCCACCCTGAAAAATTAGTTATTTATATTAGTTTTGGTAGTCTTGAACACTACACCCTCTTTTCTCCAACACACTTCAGGACACATTGTGTGGATGCCGTATATAAATTAATTTCATATTACTATTCTGCAACCCGATAAACCCCCAGATATCAAAGTTCATTTTGATTGGAGGACATAGAATTTACCACCCCTTTTTTTCCCCTTTACACACCTTTAGGTGATGAAATTAAAATAAAAAAAAAAGTAGAACATATTCTTACCCAATTCTATAAAGAAACGTTAATTTTAAATTTCAAGGCTCTATGTCCACTATCTAAAGGTTGGATGATCAGTGAATTTTGAAAACTTTAGACTTCCCTTTTTCATCCCTTACAGATTGAATTTCACAAAATTCGGTCCTATCTCTGGTCTAAGGCCAAAAATGAACCTTCACTAAAAATTTCAAGTTTCCAAGTTTGAAACCATTAAGCTCTTCTATCAAACCACAAATTCCCTCACCTCGTTTATTGTCTCTACAGTCAAAATTGGCCTTGTAGCTTGAAATTTTAAGCAATAATCTCTCATTTCCATATATCCACACTCATGTTAATATTACTAAATCAATATTTAGTTTAAGAAAGAAAAAATAATAAATCCTCAAATTTGTGCTTTATACTCCTGATATTTGGATATAGTATTTTTAAATAGCAGTTGAAAGGGACTATTTGGCCAAAATTAACTGTAGATAAATGTTTTCAATAGATAATTCTTCTATGATATCAGTTTTGGTATCCACTAAGTGAGAAATAATGTTATAATAAAGATGAAACTACAAACTAGTCTATATAAGTTGTATAACATTAACTAGTTTCCATTTTTTTTTTTACTTAGCACCGTGTCTTACTACCCGTTTGGGTTATACGCTTAAGTACTAATTACACTAATGTATTAGGAATTGGGAAGGTTGAATTTAGAGGAAGTGAACCCGCATTTGCGTGGAGGGAGAGTGGAAAACCATTTAGGAAAAACCACCCCCAGTTCACCCGACCGAGATTCGAACCTCGATCTCCCCGTCCATGGTGGTCTGGCTCAACACGACTGGCGCGTTAGCCAACTACGCCACCAAGGCGGGTAGTTTCCATATTATTAGGGCTAGTATGTAGACCTAACACAACAAATGGATGGTATGATGCACCACACAGACTTTATCTCTCCTTTGACTAAAAATAGAAACATTTACTTAAAGCTAGTAAGATTTGTAAAACTAGATATACATCTTTGCAGAAACATGATGGAAAAAAAATAGCATCACATTTCACCAAAAGGCATAAATGAAAAAACATATTGTTCATTATTCATATTTTACAAAAACATATTGTTCATCTAGAAGCACAATAATCAACTCCTAATTTCCGAGACCTCAATTTAAGAAAAATATATTTGCAGATAGAGCTCAAAAGCTAAGGGTCATCCATAAATTACATAAGGATTTTTTTGGTGGGTTGTGGGGGAGTCAGTATTTTCTTATGTTTTCTTACATAGGGGGTGGGGTGGGCATAATCCATCTTATATAAGGATTGTATCAATGTTTATGGTGATACCAAATCTAAAAAAAGCTTCTACAGCACACGGTCTAAAAGGTTGCCCCTAGCAATGACAGATAGAATAAAAGCCTGTTTGAATGCTTGGAAATATTTGTCAGAAATTTTGAGAGGAAAGGGGAAACTACAATAATCATTTATCCATCTTATCTCATTTAAATACAAGAAATCTATTTGCTTAATTTAATTACTAAAAATCAACATAACATGTTAAGAATATGTCCATATATATGATTAAATATTAAATAATCTTATTAATCTGTTTGGAGGTGTAGCAAGAAAAAATTTTCAGGGAGAGCATCTCGACTCTGACACCTACACCACTTTCTGCTTTTAATAATACCTGTGACCATAATGCATATTACCAAAAAATGTAATACTTTGGGTGTTATTAAATGTACTGTATCTATAGTGTAATCAATACAAAATTAAGAGTTAAAGGAGACAAATTAAAGAAAAAGGAATGCCTCTTTTGACTGGCATACAAGCTCCACACAATAACAGTTTTGTTTCTAAATTAAATTATCACTTGGTGCGTATAACCCGAATGGGTAGTAAGACGCGGTGCAAATAATAAAAAAAAATTATCACTTCTAAAGTGTTCAAGGGCGGATCCAGCATTTCTGTTGGGGAATGGGGGGGCAGGGTGTGGAGGGGTGGCGAGCATGTGCACTCTCATAGGATCAGGCTTTTCGTGAGGGTGGATGGGTCACTTTCACAGAACGAAGCAGGGGATCATTTAACAATATTACAAAAAAAAAATAAAAAAAATTTAAAATCAAATAATTGACATTTGTTTAGTGAGATATTATATGACAGTAGAACTAGTACTTCGCCTTTGGACCCACCCCTGAAAGGGTTCTTAAATTAAATAGATATAATGGACATATATATTCTGATTTTTTTAGGAATGGACATCTGAAAGGCCTTTTTTCTAACCAGAATCTTATTATAGGTAATAAAAATGGCCCCTCAGATTGTATCCCTACAAATTTTTATGTATATAAATAATGTTATGGTTGAATAGTAATATTGCCGTAAATACATTATGAATATATATATATATATTATGAATATATATATATATATTCATAATGTATTTACGGCAATATTACTATTCAACCAAAACATTATATATATATATATATACAGAACATATTTATAATACTATTTTGTGAGAGTAAGAGAAGTAAGAAAGATAGTGGGACGACCAATCATTCAGCTTTGGTGACCTCCACTTCCTTTCAAAAGTTAAGATACTATTTTGAGTAATCTTGATATAATTTATAAAGAAATTTTCAGATCCAAAAATTTATAAATTCTTAAAGTTATAGTCTTCCAAAAGATTTATCTGGAGAATTAGACACTATTATTGGTGAGGAATGATTTTGAATAGATTAAATCAACAGTATCGTTGTTGCTTTTCCATTTTTGTTCATTATTGCCACAAGCAAATGTAATGAAATACTTGTGTGAATATTATCTAGTGAATGTGATTAGTGACCCCCATTCCAGATAAACCTTGTCAGTTTTCACACACGTGTAATATATGACCTTTGTTAAGGTGAAGAAAATAATCAAAGCAACACATTATGTTCAAGATTGATTATTTATTTACTAGACCTCAATTGCCCTCTACAATATTGAAGAGGATTTAGCGAAATATAATAGTGAAGATATTTTTTTAAATTTAATGCAGATAATACCTCATTTTCCCTGTTACATAGCAATAAAAGGTTTATTATTATTATTATTATTATTATTATTATTATTATTAATGTACAAATTGATACGGAAAAATGAATATATTATTTTGAATACAGTAAAATCACAATACAGAGAACATTAAAATACTATTGTCTCACAAATCTCCAAAGGTAATACAATCTACCATTTCAACAGTAAAAATCTTAATATTGTTTACAAAAGTCTCTAAGCAACGCAAAACATTGTTTTCCAATGCCAACTTGAGTTCTGTTTCTAACATCTATTATTATTATTTTTTTTATACATGCAGCAGAAATACAATGAATTGAATAATAACAAAATTGAGATTGCTTTTAGGTTTTCTAGGTTTAGAAAATTAAAAATGTAGTCACCTTTAAATGATAGAAGAAAGTAAATACCATATTTAAAGGAATGGAAATATTTCAACATGAGACCAAGAGTAGTTATTCTAATAAGCAATAGATAACGGATCATTTTCCCAAAAAGTACATATCTTGTCTCAAGCCTTTCATATTTGTATATTAAAAATGAACCAATCTCAAATTAATTCTTAAATGCATTTTGAGTGTTGCTTTATATTCTACTTAATTTTAAGTATACAGTGATTAAGAACCCCCCTTTGTGTCATGTCTAAAATTCATTTAACAAATGAGTTCTGTCATAACTAATTTATTTTAGTATTTATATTTAATGTTTTGTTGTTCTTACTTAGTATTACCAACTCAAATACATATGCATCCTCATTTTTATGTTTAAATTTATTTGAATTTTGTTTCTTTCTGTGGAAGATGTCTTGAAATAAAATCTAGCAGCCTTGAATAAAACTTGTTATAGTGAATGTTCATTGAGAGCACTAGTTTAGTCAATCCATGTCCTGCAAAGCAAGCAGGTACAACCATATTGTATTATACTTGAAAGCAAAGTAAACATGTGTGCTTATAATAACTATTAGTGTTTTGAGATCTAATAAAATTGTGGTTATTCATCTTCCTAACCTTTGTTGTGTCTTGTTTGGAGAAAGTTTTATAGTTTAAAACTAATATTTTCCTTTGGGACTTCCAACTGCAGCCCGAATGGCTGAAATTCAACCTTTAATTTAGCATGGGTTTTGTTTGCAAATTACATTTTTAAGCCTTTTAAATGTTGTGAAGGGATGAATCTAACTAAATCTTCAAATTTTACTTGTGGTAAAAATTTGTAGCTTTAGACTTGGTTTTATACCTCTGAAGGGAATGATTAATAAGTCCCAAAAGTTTGTTAAATTATTTACTTAGTACTAAAACTTTTTTAAAACTTTCTTTTAGTTCTCCCTATTAACCTTCAAAACCACACTTTGCAATGATTAAAATTAATTTTTGTAAAAAGTCCTAAATATCCTACATTGGTTATGTGTGTAAGTACATACATAAGGACACTCATTTACAAAAACATTGATGTATATGTTTAAACTGGCAAACCTATGGTCCTGAGTAGGACAATATGTTTTAGAATGTTATCACAGATCTGAACTGGCAGTACAAATGGGCTCACACTACTTTTTACAGTCCCACTCATTCTCTAGGGGTGAAAGGATGTGTAAAGTGCTGTTCATTTATAGGAAATTAGAGCGAATGCTGTATTAAGCTAATTAAAATTAAGTGTTCTTTTGGTTTATTCATTCAAGAGGACTGCAACAAGCATACTTATGGGAAAGTAAATAAGGATATACTTTTATTTTTTTAGCCCTGTGTCTCACTACCCTTTTTTGCTCCACAAACATTATGAAACTAATTTTGGTAGTTTTAGTGAAACTGATCAAACATTACGCAAGTTAAGATTAGGTACACAGGACTTAAAAAAGTTACTAATATCATGAAAATAAATGTTAAGGTGCACAGCACAGACTTTCTCTCTTTAATATTAAAATTGAGACATTTACTTAAAACTCATAAAATTTGTGAAATGAAATAATTTAAACTGTTAAAGAAACATTCCACCAAAGAGCATACATGTAATGATATACACTGTTATAGAAACATTGAGAAAAGAGGAGCACCTCTGTCCACCAACGAGCATAACAATCACTTTCATATATATAAGTACACTATAAAAATACATATGGTTGCTTATAGCTCAGAAACTATTGGTTTTATAAAAATGTATTCCAGATTAAACTATTTCTAATTTGAACAGTATCACAACTTTACGTTGATAAGTGATTTTGTATCTCAAATAGTTAAGAGGTGATCAAAATGGGATATTTCTGCTCATGTAGCCTATAGTACTATCAAAGTATTTTTCATGAAAAAAATTAAAATTGCCATTTTGTTTGTAATGTTAAACAATGTCTAGACACAAAATCTAATCAAAATCGTCAGAGCTGATTTTATCTCTTTTTGCCCTTCAGTAAACTACCCTTAATTTTAAGGTTAGATATCTAATTCCAAAAACCCCTAGGGGGGGGTACTTATGAAAACCCTAAATACAAAGTTTTAGCCTGATAGATAAAATAGTTTTGGCTCTAGTCCGCTAGTCCGACAGACAACATCGAAAAAGCAACCTTTTTGGTTATAGGGTGTCATGAAACATTGACATTTATAAAAATCTTAAGCTCAATTTTTTTTTTCCTTACGATACTTCTTTCTATGAGGAGCCGAGAGAAAGTAATAAGTTTAGTTTGAAGTATAGTAACTAATCTTTTAGGGCATGTATGTTGGTATTCTCTTAACCAACACACTGGATCAAAGAAAAAAAAGTTCGGTTTCATTTTTTCTCACTGATACAAATATAAAAAAAATTTAAACTTATTCTAAAGAAATTTATAGAATCAAGGATCTAAAATTTCTAAGGGAATTATACAATTTTTCAAAATATAATGGATTTTCAGGGGCCTATTTTTCAAAGGGACAAGTTTAATCTAGTGATAAATGCGTTGTTTTTTTTCATGACATATGACTGATAGTTGTAAATTTTTTTCGCAAAGATATTTCACTAACTCATTGCTTGTCAATACTTGTCATAATTAGTGAATACACATGTGTTTGAAATGAAAGTGACAAGTATTTGTTTAAGCTTCAAGTCATATGACTAGTGTAGTATGGTTAAATAACAAGTCTTTTTTGGGGTGGAGGGGAAAAGTTATTTTGTTTCCTAAAACAAAATGCCTGTCAAATTGGCCGGTCACTCTCTCTGATTTTTTACGTGGGTAAAGAGCATGGTCATCGACTTGGCTAGACTTAAGCTAAAGGTTACAAGAGTGTATATTTGATTTACACTTTTGCTTATTTTATTACAAAAACATTTATTTTCTTCTGAATTGCCACGGTCTATCATTTGGTTCATTATTCTCGATTTACAAACAATATGGTTGATATTTCAAGTTCATCAGTGTTTGGGGTAACATTTCCCAGAATCTTCAAGACTAAGACTCAGTCATACCTCAAGATTTACATTAACCAAGATATAATTTTGGTGAATTTGATATAGGTATGTAATATTGTATATTGACTAGGATTTTACTGCTATTATTTATTTGCATTGATAACATGAAACATTGTTATAGTTATGAATAATCGTTGAAATACCTTAAGTTTCTTATAAGATTGGTTATGTTTCTTACTTTGGATTTGTTAAAATTAAAAGTAACCTATACAATTCATTAATTACAAAAGTTATTTTGGTCTTTTAAATAATTGGGGATCATTAGTGTAAATTTTGACGAAATAGATCAATAACAGATAAGGTTCTTGCTATTCGGCATATATTAGAGAAAAATGGGAACGCAACATGACAGTTTATCACTTATTAATAGATTTTAACTAGGCTTATGTGTCATTTCAAAGAAATCAATTATATTCATTTTTTGCCAAGTTTGTAAAGCTAATTGAGGTATGTTTGAAAGATAGGCAAAGTAGTGTATGCGTTGGATGTCTTTTATCAGATACTTTAGAAATAAATAATGGATTGAAACAAGGAGCTGTACTTTCCATATTACTTTTTAATCTAGCCTGAGTATGCTATTAGGGTAATACAAGGACCACAAAAATACATTTTTTCAACCAAAAGTAACTTTTCTTAACTAAATAACTAAATCCACTTTTTTTTTCAAAAGCAACTAAAAGTAACTTTTTTGTCAATTTTAGCAGAAGCTAATAAGAAAACTATTGTTTTTTATTTTGTGAGCTAGAAGCTAAATTGAATGCATGTCTACCACATTGCTTGGCACTGGAGGGGCCAACACTTTTAGTGTGTTTGTCACAGTTATTGACCATACCAAAGGCACAAATTCAGAATCTCCATGCTATATACTAACTTCCAGCTTGAACCTGATGTTACCTTATTTGGTTTTAGATGATTCTACCTTCAAACTAAAATTATGATATGAATCATATCCACTATCACAAAACTTTCACATTTTTTGTTGTGTACTGTAAATAAAACACAAAACAAGATGGAAAAAATCTATACTCTTGAAAACATAAGTTTATATTTTAATTATATGTGATTATACAGGTATTAAAAAGTTCAGCTTAGGCTTTTTGGTGATGTTTGTCACTAAATTAATTCACATTGTAAATTATGACCATACCTCGTCTGAGTTATTAGAATTTATTAGAGTATGGCAAAATATAATGATTTTTAACAATGTATGAATTATACATAGTAATATAATTGTTTTAAATCTTAATCACTTTTATTTAACAACTATTAATACAATTATAGTGATTCAACTAACATCTTACCCAGCCATATATAGTAATGGATTTTTTTAAATCTATATATACTTGCATTTAAAAAACATTTTGATCTATGTTAGATTAAGGTTGTGATTTCAATGCTTTTGTTAAATATTTGCAAATCAGGTCACTTTTACATTTCACAAAATTGGTTTCTATTTCAACTTTTTTGATCATGTAATTTGTTGTGAACCCTCTATTAGAGTAATGCAAGAGAGTAGGGAAGGCTTGACATTAAATGGTACAACACAACTTTTAAGATACACAAGAGGATTTGTTAGGTAATAGTAAGGAAGCTGTTGCAAAAATTTTATTTTTTATTTTTATTAGAATCCATTGGGAAATAGGTTTAAAAGTTAATCCTGAGAAGACTAAGCGATTATGGTCACACGTATTACAAAGATTGAGAAGGATAGAGCTAAAGATTGCTGTGAAAAACATATCATTTTAGATGGTTAATAAGTTCAATTATAAGAAACAATTTTAACTAGCAATAACAAATTTAGAGTGAAAATTAGGAAAAAGAATACAATTGAAAAATGCATTCTATTTCTCGGTCAGTAAATTGTTAACATCTCTCTCGGAATTTTCAAAAAATCCAAAACTCATAATATACAAAACAGGTTGTTCTTTATGTTTGTGGAAAATTAACTTCTATAATGAGAAGAGATTTAGGCTGTTTCAAGTGTTTGATAGCAAAGTATATAAGAAAATATTTGTTACATAAAGGGAATAAGATAATGGAGGAAGCTACAAAATAATGTGTTACATATTCTTTACTCATCAGCAGATATTGTTAGGGTAATCAAATCTTAAAAATTATTGTGGGCAGGATATGCAGTGTGAATGGAAGGAACTAGAACCATGTTCAAGGTATTGACTGATAAACTTTACCTCTCTAGCGTGTATGACGTCTTTGGCCATCCACTTGTGCATTACAGCGTGTACATCATCAGTCGTCAGTAATCTGTAATGCATTTACAGGCTTGAACTATTGCACTATAGAAATTAAGTCACCCTCAAGAAGGGTTTCACTAACCGATAAAGTCACGCTTGAGAGGTTAATGGAAAGAGAGCAATGCGAAGACCTAGACACAGATGGAATATTAACATTAGAATGAACCTGAAAGATATAGGGTGAAATGAGATGGACAGGATAAAACTAGCTTAAGATAGTGCGGCAATGAACTTTCGAGTTCATGATGTTTTATTGTTTGCAATATTAAGGCAGTGCAATATATAAAAGTACTAGTTCTATTCTAATAATTGTGTTGTTGTTTAATGCTATTGAATGTACTTTTTACTTGTATTTAGTTATAAAAATAAGATAAAATCAATCCCGGTTAAAAAAAATGAATTCATTTTCATTAATGTAATGTAGAGTGCATCTATTCGAAATGTACACAAACTTACATCTTATTTGTGTGAATTCCCATGTGTGTGCATGCATGTCATTACTTTTAATAGTTATTGACAGGACTGGAGGTCAAATTTACTATCCATCAATAAGTTGTATTAACTAAAAACACCAGTTGTTAACCACTCTTAGTGTGGATTCACCTTTGAACCCCAAATATTATTATTGATAATAAATACAGAAAGTTTTTTATAACAGCAGTGTAATTTTTTTAAGTGTACAGATTTTTTCTTGTAAATATAAATTTTAAATTTGTTGGCATATTATTGTTGTTATTAATTTCAGGTTTGAATGTAAAATGGGCAGAACCGGTCGTAGACGTATGCAGCGATTGAAGGACTGTAAAAATCCCATAAAACTTTGTTCACAAGATGAAACTATTCATCTAACTCAATGGATGACAAGACAAGGGTGTGTACTACCACCTAATATGACACCTGCCATCTTTGAAGACACTGGCCGTGGAGTCCTGACTTCCAAAGCAATTAAAAGTAACTCACTTCTAATTGACATTCCTAGACATTTACTAATATCTGTGGAAACTGTGTACAATTCTGAAATTGGAAATTTATTTATCAATGCTCCAAAAGACCAATACTTTAGTGTTCATCAAATCCTAACCACATTTCTGATTTGGGAAAGACACTTAGGGGACAGATCAAAATGGCAACCTTACATTAACACACTTCCAAAGGATTTTTCAACAGCTCTTTTTCTGACGCCAACAGAACATGATCTACTTCCATGCTACTTACAAGACACTGTTGTTCAACTAAAAAAAGAGATGTTGATGGAATATGAACAGGTAGTGGCATTGATTACTAAATGGGGTCATAATTGCCTTACCTGTAGCCATGGATCTCTTGTAGAAGATATCTTTACAAATGAGGCTTATTTTTGGGGCTGGAGTGTTGTAAACACAAGGTGTGTGTATTTACGTCCAAAACCTGTAACCATGCAACTGAGAAGTGCGAATGATTTAGCTTTAGCTCCATATCTTGACTTGTTCAACCATTCTTGTAAAGCTGAAGTTGCTGTACTGGAAACTGAAACCTCTTACCAGCTTTATACAAGAATAGCATTTCCAAGCTATTCCCAAGTTTTCATAAACTATGGCTCACGACCAAACTACAAGCTGTACATTGATTATGGTTTTATTTGTCCAGGAAATCCTCTTGATTTTGTTCTTATTGCCCCAGGAGAAGTGGAAAAGGCTGTGCAAATTAAATATCCAACAGGCACAAGAAATTATTTTAATAAAAGAGTTGAGTTTATAAAGAAACACCAGTTTACAGAAAATCTAGAATTTTATGCTACCTACATGTCATTTAATTTGAAAGCCATTATACATGTTTTGACTGTTAATGATTTCAACATGGCTAAGGTTCTAATGAACATTTTTACTGGCTGCTACTCATCAGAAGATGAAAAAGAAATAGCACAAGTTGGTCTTTCCTTGCTAGAGAAGGTGATTGGCCGACACCAGGGCTATAATACACGCCTCACTTTATTTGATGGACATTCAAAAAGTGTAACAAATTTAAAACTTCTTGTAATGGAACATCTTCGTGTTTTGGAAAGTTGTTCAAAGGTCCTTTCTGATAAATATGCAGTCAACACTTAGTGAAAAGAAATATGCTAAAAAATGATTGTTCAATGACAAACTTTATGAAAATATTATTTACTTAACAGGTATGACTTGAACTATACCAAATCAACTGCTTGAATGAATATCTTTTATATTCTCATGCAGAATCATGACAATCATGAGTATGAAATTGTGAAACAGTTTGTTATTTTTAAATATTATAGACATGTTATGATCATATGAACAGTAATTTTTTGACACATAATGTGTGATAGGTAGTTTTAAATTAGCCTCATTATTGAGACACCCGATGAAAAATAATTATAAACACTTATGATATTGCAGAAGTCACACAAAGCAATAGACTATATTATTTTAAGCTTATTTTAATTAGAGGAGATGTTTATAAATTTACTGGCCAAACTGACTATAAAAGGGTTTATTAATGGTTGTAGATGTTAATATTTAAATTTATTTTGACTAAATTAAATAATTTTTGTTGATTTATCATTGTTAAAGGACTTGATTAAAATTGGCCATGTTCAATGTTGTTTGTTAAATGTAATAATATATCTACATGTTTAAAATTATTTCTAAAGTCACTAAATCATAGTTAAAAGATATCACAATACTTGTCTAGATACTGGTTTGATTTTTGTTAGATTAGGATCTTGCGATTAAACAAACTCTAGCTGGCTAGATAACTTATCCTTGACTCCTTTTCTTAACACCCATCAGGCTTGGCTAGAGTAACAGGCACTGTCCAGTATAACCGTGGCTCTGTTCTCATCGGGAGCATAGGTTGCGAGTTCATCATTTTCCCAGGTAAACCTCTATGCCGTTATAGTTCCTTTTTAACATCATCATGTGAAAGAACGAAACCTTATTAAAAGTGTCACTGTCAACACAAATAATCTAGAGCAAATAAATAAATCAAAATTACAAATACATCTAAGATGTAAAATAAATGTGTTTTTAAACTTATAGAAACAAATCTAAATAAAAACTTGACTTGACTTTTAGACAAATAAAATTTTTTACAATACATTTTATGGTTAAGTAAGTTTTCCACATTTTAAAATACTAAATTCACTTGATTGATATTTAGTTGATATTATGCAATCAAAAGACTCTATTTTATTTTTTGACATTTTTTAACCATAGTTTGTTCAAACGTAGCATTGTTTTATATCCCACCATTATGTTTCTTGAATTTGGCCATATTTAACAATATGTAATATACGTAAATAATTGCAATACAAATGTACAAAGAAAACTTTTGAAAAATTTGCCATGATAAAGAATATATTATTGTTACTACATGATTAAATTGTATATAGAAACATCAATGTTTCATTTGTTTACACTTTAAAATTTCTATATGTTTGGCACAACCCTCTCTCTATACCATGTCTGTCAAGTGTCAAATTTGCCTATAAATCAAAATAGGTGAATGCTAATATTATATTTTAAATCAAATAATCTCGTTGAATTTGAATATCACAATTTTAGGTGTTTTTAAATATATTTCACCAAACTTAGTGGTAAACTTAAAGGTTTTGTTTTAATGTAGCCACTTTATTTAACTGTACATTCATTCTTGTATGTTTGCACTAGTTAACAAAATTCTAGCTGCTTGTGTTAAGGAAATGTAAGAAAATATGTGACAAAATTAAGAGCATTCCATTATCAAAGTTCTAGGACTTAACATTTCCACCATCTTCAAGTCTTATTTGTATTAAAGATGATTGATTTTCATACTATTGGAAAGTTTGTGAAATGTTATGGTTTTATATGGAATAATTTTTAGTGGGATTAGATGCTACTAATTATAATTAATTAGATATCACTAAAAATTATTCCATATAAAACCATAAAATTTCACAAACTTTCCAATAGTATGAAAATCAATCATCTTTAATACAAATAAGACTAGAAGATGGTGAAAAATCACCAAAACACGTCGTCTTAGAAAAAACTTGAACATATATAAAATAAAGAGAAGGGAATAAAAATAATAAACAAGATATAACCTTACCATCAATTATTATTATTACTCCTTACCGAATAAACATGAACATTATTAGAAATCAAACTACCATAATAAAGGCTTTTCCTCTCTTAACCCTTTTGCTGCTGAATTAGGAAATATCCTCTGTACATGCCTGTGCTGAATTAAGAAAATATTTGAACTTCAGTAATTTTTTGATTAATTCATTTATTATGTTATTGCAACCCTATATTTGCATGTTTTTGATTATAGCATGGGTGCACTTTTTTTTATTGTTGTGATGAACCTATCATACTCATCGGATTGTCACTCATTTTTACGCTTATAAACGTTCCTGAAAATATATTTATAAAAATAGCCGAAAGAACGAAAAAATAACTCCTAGGCTACAAATTTGACAAAAAAAAAGGCTGAAAATGCATTACATAACACAAAGATAACATGACCAAAAATGGATTTCTTAGTAAACAACTGTACGATTGGCGATAAATATCGGTCTTTCAGTTCGACGAGCAATACAGTACATGCCTCTTAGTAGTTCAAAAGTAATGTCAATAGATGGTGTTAGCAGTACAGAAAGTTATAAATCTGTAAGTTTGTAAATACATTTAGCGCTGGTAAATGAAATTCGAAAACGTTTTTATCATGAGCAATTTAGAGTACTGTGCACGTCTATAAACGGGTATAGCAACAAAAGGGTTAAGAAATGAAATTCTAGAAGCCTAATTAATGATTCATTTCCATTATAAATTTGATCAACTGGAAAACCATTAGATGTACATATCCTTCCAATTTACTTTCAATTTTTTTTAAACATTTTTTCTAAAATAAATTTAATTTTCAGCCAAATTCTTCTGTACAACAGTAAATCTAATTGTTCATCCATTTGTATACTTTCACTCTTTAGTAGATTGTTTTAAGGTGAAGCCCGGCTTGAAGAGACTTTACTATTACATTGCTACCTCCCATTCAGTTTCAGGCTTTGCTATTTAAAGCTGATGCACAAACTATCACTCTCTACAATATTGTATGTGGGGTTGGTTGATTGTTTTATAAAGGGGAGGAAACAGTTTACTAGTTAAGTACCATCAAACCTATGTTATAAGGTAGTGCCATATCTTTATTAAGTAGTATTACTTTTATTTATATGTTGTGGACTTTAATGAGATGTTGTTTAACAGTGCTATATATATATATACATATATATTGTTATTATTTCTTATATTTAAATTGTTGCTTACAATTATATGTGTATGCTATAAGTATTTAATTTTTTTTGTTCACTTCTGTTTATCTGATTAAATCCACATTTTAAGTGTTGTGGAAGGTTATTACATCTATGTTTTTATTAATACATGTTTTTGACCCAGTAAATACTACAATTTTAATAGATTTAAAACTGTGTATATATTTTTTATTAATCTTTTTTATTTAAATTAACTAGCAACTTTTCATACTGTAGGAGTTTTTTTTAAATTGGTTGTAGAGGGGGTTTATGTTGTAATAAGAATTTGATCTAGTTTCACTCTTTTCTGCACTGCCTATGTAATCTTAGACAGTTAAAATTCTACTAGCTTTTGATTAATTGTTGTAATTTAATTTTTCTCTTATGAGTATTAAAACTATTTTTTTAAGTATATTATTGGTTCATTTAATTTATTTTTATTATAGGATTTTTTTTAATGCTTTATATATTCTGTGTACTTTCCCTCTAAATAAATAAAAATGAAGTACTTGGTGGATTTACATCTAATTGTTTATGACTATATCATATATTGATATATTTGTTGAATGTTACGAATAGCTTAGAATGGCTAATTAATTGTTTGATTGCAAAAGTTGTTTTAAATATTTTTTAATATATTGTAATGTTATAATATAAATTTATGTTTGTTTAGTCTTTAAATGATCTATTTAGCATTTCTTTTTTGTTGTTAATTGTTATATTTTATACGATTATGTAAAATAATTTTATTATGTTTTGTCTTCTCTTTTTTAAATTGAATTATACTTATATAGTTTATGTACTGCCTTTCATTTTTATAAATTATTTTATTTATTAACAGTTTGGAATTTTACAATGTTATGAATGGGATGGAAATGCCATTGAAGATATCATTAAAATTTTTGGAAATTTTGATTAACCTTTGACAAATACCCCTATATTCAGCTCTTGCCATAAACAAAAATGGCTGTGGCGAACAGCATTTTAGTATAAGTCTAGCAGGGTTGATACACACCTTGTAAGCAGGGTAAACCTGGAAAAGTCAGAATTTTGTGATGGAGTAAAGTTAGGAAAGATAAAAAAAGTTTCTGGAATTTTCAATTAATATTAAAATAATAGAAGAGTATAACTAGAGACACTGTTTTTTTCCTTTTGGTAATAAAATCAATACAAATTAAAAGTCATCAAATTTTTTTTTCTTTTTAAATGTTCATGTTTCATATGGTTTGGTTGAATTTTCAAGAAGTTTGATATTTGCTATATAAAGCGATAAACGGCTCTTTCCATGATTATTGTCTTTATGAGCAAAGAAACAGCGATCTCTAGTTTAAAAATATATATATTTATTTATAAATTGGGACAATTTGTTAGATTTGACATTTTTTAATACTGGTCATCCTAAAAAAAACACATTCGAAGCGCAGGGGATTGGTATTTCTTGGTATTTAACCATTGTAAGACTACAAGCCGATCACGTGATAAAGTGCCAAAAATATACTTGCCCTAAACATCCTCCTCACCTTCTCCCCTCCCTCCCTCCACCACCGAGCCCTTGTAAGTGAGCTTGTGAGTCGTCTCGAGTGGGAAAAACTGGACACTCTGAAGGAAACATGTCCTCTCTAGCAGGCATGTTACAAAGAAAGCGTTGGACGCAGGGGTCACTGGCTGCAATAAATGACAAAGCACAATTTTAGTAATGAACCATAGGGCAAAGAAAGCCAAGACAGAAAAAATTGCCTTCAAAAGCTATACTGTGAAAATGTGTTTGAAAGCAAACATTCCTCTATAAAAACTAGATCACCCTGCTTTATGCCAGTATCTGAAAACTGAAGGTGTCTTTATGTGCCTGAACCTATATGCCTTTCAATTTGCTATATAATTCTATTTTTTGAAACTTAAATGCTAGAAAACGCATTCTTTCAACACCAAAATGCTATTTTTACAAATTATTGATGCTAAAAAACATGAAATTTTGTGAAAAACAGTAGCATATTTGTTTATTATCATTCAAATCCTGTTGTCTAAGAGCTAAGTGGATTAGCCTGTTCTAGAAGAGGCATATAAATAGGTTCATTATTGTCCAACCAAAAAAATCTTTTTGCCAGATTATAAAAACCAAGCGATTTTACTAAAATACATAAGAGCCACTTCTATATAAGCTAAATTTAAGACTCTTGTAAATATGTCAATTAGATTTTATGTTTTTCTGACTATTTTTAGACACGGATTTTAATCATTTATCCTATTTTTTATTAGACAGTAAGATAGAACTTCAAGAACTTGCTGATAGTATACCTAACTAATAATAGACATATTCAACACTATGCTGTACATATGTTAAGCAATTAACAGCCTTCTAACATTGCCCTAAATATTTTTACTTATATCAAGAGGATGTATTGTCATTGTGAAGAAAAATCAATCTTGAGATTATGAGGAATCTTTGTTCTATGTGATCTGAACCCAAAAAAAGTTTATTTTTAGGTTCTGTCTATCTGTATATCTCTGGCCACGAATATAAAATGGTTTGATGGATTTTGCTCAAACTCTATATTTAGATTTTATAGGGCTATCTCAAAAATGTTTTATTTTGACTTTAACCCTTAAATTAAGGGTATTTTACTTTATGTTATTTTTTGTATTTTTTTTTAAATGGTTGAACTATTTTATTTAGAATGCATATCTAGGATTTGTTTGACATGACAAATAACATCGTATGATTTGGTTGAAAGTAAATTTGAGGTTCCTATTTTAAAATGGAAAATAAGATGGTTACAATAATAGTTCTAGCATACATTATAAAATGGTGAATGCTTTTTATATATTTAAATCTAAGTTTGGTAAAATATTTATTGCAATGTTGATTAACACTGTTTTCAGAAAGGTTAACCAATATATTTCTCTGACTAAATGATAACTAATGCTAGTTTTGGAGTTGAACATATTAATAGAAGCTTTAAATATCTTAATTTAGAAAACCATCTATATCAATATATATTAAATTTTTAATTTAGCTAAAATTATAATATAAGAAAGGGACCATGTAAAAATAATGATAATTCAAGTATTTAGTGATCTACTAAGCTGTTTCTATCCTCATTGCCTTGTCATGGCCATGCAATTTCAATCAAGGATAATTCAAAATGGACGAAAATATTGAATTAGTCTATTCGTCGAAAGTAGTTTTAGAGCTCAATTAAGTTAGGAATGTGAAATTTGAAATTAATTTTCACAATTTGTTAAGTTACCAAATGAATTATAAGTGAAACTGTTAATATCATCTAAATTAAATAGCCTATAATCACCTTTGCATTTTAAAAATGAATTTGTACGTACATCAAGAGGAAGCTCAAAAACAACAAGCGTACAAAATTTCTATCTCAATACCGAGCTTTAATGAGGAACTCGGCTTGAAGCTCAAAATCTGAGTACTTTCAGAGCCCTACTAATTACACTACTGAGTTAGTTATGAGGAAGGTTGAATTGAGAGTAAGTGTACCCACATTTGTGTGTAGGATGAGTGGAAAACCATTTTGGAAAAATCGCTCATTACACCAGACTGGGATTCAAACCTTGGTGTCCCTGTCATTGCCAGTCTAGTTAAACACAAGAATGACGCCTTATTCCATGCGGCCATCAAAACGGGTAAAATAATAGTATTTTATCATACTCCATGTAATCCTTTCCCATACGAGATTAAAAGGCAGATGTGTGTTTCTGTATAAGAGATATTCTGGGGNATATTCTGGGGAATTCTTGTCATATTAACTAACTTCCTATTAACTATGGGCAATGGTATATTTAAGAAGGCAATGGGTGAAAAAAGTATCACCATAAAAACATTAGATGTGTAAAAGGGTTCGACAAGTACTCTAAAAATATACACCACCCCAAACAACACTACCTAAAAATTAATACTTCATAGGAACCCTGAAAAAAAACCTTAAAAAACTAGCATTTATAAAAAAAATGACAACTGATGTATTTGGTTGCTGATATCAAATTTATGTGTGAAAAATTTTACAAATACAAAAGAAGCGTATCAAAAAGTCTTCACATGCACAAAGTTATTCATTAAAGAAAAAGTAATAACTAACCCAGCCCAACACCAATAAAAACAATTATGCGCTTATTAACAATTATATTTATCAAATAAAATTAGCTGCAGTTTTATTTTAAGCTTATACTTTACAAATAAAACTAATTGATATCAATAAATCATGGCAATTATAATGTCAAAGAAAATTAAATACCTTCAATATTTTTACATTTAATGTAACTACTACAAAAATGTTCATTTTGCTAGTAATTTGAACCTGGTTTATACAATACCTTTAATAAAACGAAAGTATATATAACAAACAAATTACAAGTAGATGAACATATTCATCATGTAAGTAGGTAACACAACAAATCTTAAAATTATTTTTTGCAGGGATGCTTTCTAAATAATTTGTGGCTCATTTTTCTAGGATATTAGTCTAAATACTCTGTAATAATTGATTTAAAAGAAATCCAGGCAAAATTTCTAGAATATTATATATTCTCTTTAAAAATTTGTTTATCAGATAAATTACAGTTTATTTAATGTAAATATTAATTTTATAACATAAAATTATGAATACAATTAATTTTATTACTTTTTTTTTCATACTTTCTGCTTAAGCAATGTATATAGCTTAAAATATATATTTTTATTACAGCAAAACTAATTTCTTAAATTATAAATAATGAAATGTTAACACCAAACTTAAATATAAAATGAAGTCCTTGTGTACTTCTTGCTGTTACATAACAAAGAATATTACATAAGTACTTAAATTAATTTTTTATAAAAACATACTGCCAAGTATTTAGAAAACATCTGTGCAAAAAATAATTTTATGATGTATTGTGTCACATACTCACATGTAGAATATGTTCATTCACTTGTAATTTGTTTATTATATACTTTCTTTTTATTATAAAAGTAATGTGTAAACAAGTTTCGACTTACTAGCAAAATATATTTTTGTAGTATTTATATTAAATGTAAAAATATTGTAGGTACAATAGTCTCTCAGAAACTCTACCTAATGTGGACTGAAATGGTGTCGAGTTATTGAAATGTCAAGTTTTACTAATGAACTTGCACAAGATGCATGTTTATTATGTCATGTTTACTAAACAAGGATGAATCACAGTACAGTATTGAATATTATAGGTACAGTTGTACTGTACTGTAGTATTGTACGGTTCAATACAATATATTACATCTTAATATAATGGTGTATATACATATGTGTAATATACAGAAATGCAGTACAGTACTATACATACAATATTGTATTGATTCGAAAAATTTTTTACTGAATTGGAAAATTAACAAACACAGCACTTGTAAAAACACCACAGCAAGACTGTTCCACTAAAGTTACACAAACAAACTGAGAGGTTATACAGTAATGACCTTGAATTGTGATTACTGGCGGCAACAACTGTGTGCACTTGCGCGTGTCGAGTTACACGAAACATAGAGTTATCGAGTGTCAAGTTTCTTAGAGACTAATGTAGTTAAGTGTCTTTGACATAATAGAGTTAAGTGTCTTTGACATAATAGATTATACTTGCCATGATTTCTTGATATCATTTACTTTTATTTGTAAAGTTCATGTATAGGAGTAAACTAAAACCATAGCTGTAATTTTATTTAATATATATTTGTTGATAAGTGTGTAATTGTGTTATGTGCTGAGTTAGTTATTACATTTTTTTAAAATATGAATAACTTGGTGCATGTGAAGACTTTTTGAAATCACTTTTTTTTTTATTTGTAAAACATTTCACATAAATTTGATGTCCATTGTAGATAAAATTTTTTATAAATGCTCGTTTTTTGTTGAATTTTTTTGGCGTAGGTTCCTTTAAAGTATGAATTTTTAGTTAGTGTTGTTTGGGGTGGTATACATTGTGAGTGTATTTGTTAATCCCTTTTACATTTCCAATGTATTTTAGGAATGTATCTCTCTTTTTTTTTGATTGAGTGAATATATATTAAAATAACTTTCTATAAATATGTATATTTGTATATGCCATTACTAGAATTTTACCTGGTAGATAAAATGAAAAAAATTAAATGTTTGGTGATTATTCTTCCTGTTATCTTGGCCATACTAAGCGGCTCCTCTGATAACTCATTCACAGGAACTCTGGTTATCTAACACACGTTATTCAAATATCATTGAATGGCCACAAGCCAACAATAACAAATAAGAATATGCACATAACAAGAGAGACAAATAACCCAAAACTAAGAAATTCCCTAATCTGGCACCTTTGTCTCTCAGTGAGAGTCGCTCACTCTCATCTGGTGTTTTTACGATGTCTAAGCATGGAACCTACACAAGTTTAACCTTAGCGAAGAAGGTTGAAGTGATTAGAGAAGCGGAAAAGGGAGTGAAAAAGAAGTGACATTGCATAAGAATATGCATCTGAGTGCAAAAACTGATAAAAGTCTGCATTTTTTTGTATGGTGAGTTAATTTTTACAATTTTTCATTCTGAAGTTTTTTATTTATTGTGTACAAACAGTTTAGATACCCATTGGTTAATTCAAATTTATGATATTTCTAAGGTTTTTAGATATCCCTTGGACTTCGAATTAAAAAGGTTCTACTGTATATTGTTTTGGATAAAATGAATAAAATTAATTGTGGTGATCTGAATTAGTCTTTTTTCAATATAATAAAAATTGATATAAGGATTGGAGATGTTTAAGATGAATAAAAATTTGTTCTTATCTCACCATTAATGTTTTTTCAATACTAAAACAAATGATCCCAGAAAAAGATATTTTCTGGTACTCAAAAAACATCAACTTGGAAATAACAATACTTATAGCCATACACTAAAACTAGAGTATACTAATCCATATATTTTAGAGTTACACCTTGGTTGAAAAGTTGACATATTTCTTATCATTACTAAAATATTAAGATTTCTCCTTTGATTTATGACAAGCCGTTATTCAATAGTGCATTATATTGCTAGAGAATAGTTTTTGTGGGTGTACTTAGCATAAGCAATGTGAAGTGAAAATATTTTTAACTCATATAGAGCTTCTTTTTATAGTTATTTTTTTGTGCTCTAAAATATTGCCATTCATCATTTAACTTATAATCAATTGGATCTGTCTGCGGTTCACAAGAAATCTTTAAATTGGCTAAAGCTTCTGTGTTTTACTACTAGCCTCAATGAAGTAATAGCGTTTTTATATACATACTCTACTAGCCACTATGAAGGAATAGCATTATTATATACATGTTAAGACCTGCCTGAATAAAAAAAAAGTATCACAATTGGATAAGTGGTTTCAGTGAAAAACATACAAAAACACAAACAGACCTAAACTTTGTTTTATAATCGTATTGCTACTAGTTATCAATCTGTCAACTTCTATCTTCCATATTAGTAAAATAAACTCTGTTTGTTGGTCTGCCATAAACATTGTGTATTATCTACAACATGCAAAGATCTGAAATTTAAAAATGAGAAGCCCTTGTACACAAACATGTGCACCTCCAATCCAGAATTTAATTCTTTTTATAAAATTTTTTAAATTAATAAAAAAAAAAATATATATATATAGCTATAATAACACCACAAGATAGATTTAGTACTATCGGTGTATTTAATAGAGTTTTACGAACATATGCACTTGGAAGCAGGAATTTTAAAACTTGTATTAGATTCACTTTTGTCCTTTTACTCTTTTGGCACTTTTTGTACCTTATTTTACCCTGACATTTTTTATCACTTTAACTTTTTTTTACACTTTTTGCATTATATACTCTTTGCCCATTTTACCCTTTAGACCCTTTTCCATCTTTTCATGTTTTACCCCTTAAACCTTTGTTTTTATTAGATATCTATTCGCACCTTTTCCCTTTTGCCCTTTTTACCTTGTTGCCTTTTTTACTCTGTGCCCTTGGTGCCCTTTTACCTTTTTAATCCTTTTCCCCTTTTTAATCCCTATTCCCTTTTTAATCCCTTTCCCCTTTTAAATCCCTTTTCAATCCTTTTCCCTTTTTAACCCTTTTCCTTTTTAACCCTTTTCAATCCTTTTTCCCTTTTTAACCCTTTTACCTACTTGCCCTTTTGGCACTTTTTGCACCTTTTTTTATCCTTTATTCACTTTCTTTACTTTTTGCCCTTTTGGCACTTTTTGCATAATTTTTTACTCCCCCCCCTTTTCTAGTTCATTATTTTTGCACTATTTGCCTCCCTTTTCACACCTTTTTACATTTTTTTACACTTTCCCCCCCCTTTTATCCGTTTTCCCCCTTAACCATTTTACCATTTTTATTTTTATAATAGCATAATAAACCAAACATGTTCCCTTTCCGCCCTTTAGGGCCTATATAATATTTATCCTGTTTACAAACCCTCTTTTTACACGTTTTTAACTCTTATCCTATTTACCTATAAATATTTTTCCCGGGCAAAGCTGATTAGTTCATGCTATACATCATAAATAAGACTCAATGTGTATAAAGTAGCCCTTCATGAGTGTATCAAGCTAGGTTTGATAAAAATAATATACATTAGCATTATTAAGCAAACTTAAATTCTTTTATTATAATGAGTAAACCATTATTGTTGTATCTTTATTTTACTTTGGGTCATAAAATTTGCTATACATTAATCATTTTATCTTAAACCTTATTACCTAAAACTATAGAATGAAACATTTGTTGTTCCAACTTTATTTGAATTTTATGCGTGCTAGTATGCAGCGGTGTTTAGTTGACTGGTCTTGATTCGGTCTTAAACTTTAAATAGCCTTACAATTATACGCTCAAGTACTAATTACGCTAATGGATTATGAATTAGGAGGGTTGAATTTGGAGGAAGTGAACCTGAATTTGCGTGGAGGGAGAGTGGAAAACCATTTAGGAAAAACCATCCCCAGATTCGAATCTCGATCTCCCTGTCCTCGGCGGTCGAGCTTAGCACGACTAGCGCGTTAGCCAACTACGCCACCGAGGCGGGTCAACAGTTTATATTATAGGACTGTGTGGTTCTTATTAATATCTTATGATAGTTTTTATGATAAGTGACTATTAAAAATAATTAAAACTAATGCTTAAAGTGAAAAAGGTATAAATACTAAAAAATATTTGGGCGTTTGAAGGTACGACCATTTGCTTTAGCGTAAATAAACTGGTGGAAGTCCTTGTCATCGAGTTGAAGGACTTGTCGCTAATTGACTTGTGTTCATATCGATTTTCCTAAGCAATAATATAAAAATAAGATTTCTTAGTCAGGACATATTTGAATAAAACCTTATTTATTTAGGTGAACTGTGTCAATGATTTATTGATTTATATATTTTTACATACAAGACTATAAATGCATTTTTTTTTAAGTTTAGAAAACTTAGAAAAATGAGGAAATTTCAAAACTTTTATAGTAGTGGTTACCATACTCGGGGTGCAACCCAAATGAGGCTCACAAGGATGTTCTGGAGTGTCGCAGGAAGGTCTCAAAAAATAAAAAAAATTCAAAATCTATTAATATCAAAATTATAAATACATAATAAAATGTGGGTATTATGAAGGATTACTCCAGCACTTAATAACAAAACGAGTGCAAATAAAGGATTCATATACAGTTGGCACACTTTCGAGTCAGTCACGTCAAATGCTTGCACTCTCTGCTACTCCATGGTGGGTTGGCAAAAAATTATAACCCAGTTCTGTCTTCATCCCTTTTTCTGCCACATTGTATTGTATGTTGTCTCCGTTTACAATACAGAAAGAGACAAGAAATAATGGTTTAGGACTCGAGTGGCTCTTTTATGAATGTAACAATTATGCAAAGCTCTTTTCCATGAATAGGGGTTTGAGGGGTGACAAGAAGGCCCACATTCTTATTGTTTAGTAGGTACCATTGTTGACATGTATGAGGATTAAGTGGATTACTAGAGATTGATATCTTAATTACTGAAATAAATTGAGTTAGGCATGCATCTTTCTGTTTATATTTTTCTTGGTTGTCAAACCCAATCAATTGTAGTGTAGTAGCTATAAAGAATTTTACTGTCGCAAATACCAGGCCATTATATTCTCCTTAGGCCCAGAAAACTTAATTCTAGTGAGTGAAAGGAGAAGGGGCTCTGCTGTATCCAACCAATGGGCCATGATTAATGAACTTAAGGAGTATTATTGATTGAGCAAGTGACTGAATAGTATTTTGTGTCATCTATGTTTATGGTTTATTTTATGGTTTCTCATTAACTGTACTAAATTTATTATTTGTAAATTATCAACAAGGGCTGGATTTTGATGTCTTATTATTTTTTGGTACATTACAGACATTGGCTATAAGTACATGGTTTTTTTTATGGTTAAGACTTTGATAAAAACTTAAGACTCGCAATAAAGTGAAAGGATATAGTACACTGATGAATTAATAAAATGTTAAAAATTATTAAAAGGTTGAAATTGATATATGTTAATGTTCAAAAAACCGGTTAAACTGTGCTTTCAACAAGCATAAATATTTCATGATAAGTTTAAAAATGTATCAATAACATCATCAACAACAATTATTAGACCATAAGTTGATGACAAGTAAAAAAATTAACATATACAACATATTAAAATAACTAGAACAAAAATTGAGAATAACACATAGTTTACATTCCAACACTGATGTTGAATAGTTAAATACAATTAACCTCGTAGGTATAACGTCTTTCAAAGTGATACAAAAGAATGAAATTGTTAGGTCTTGTACTGTGATTAAAACTTTGATAATTAATATAAGTTTAAGTATAAGTTTAAGTATAGAATCTAAGCCTAAGGACCAGTTTCATAGTCAGATTTAGTACGCCTAAAGTGCGAGTTGATACTAAATACAGAGGTGACCTGGTGGTCTAGGGGTAAGGTGTCGGACTTATGTGCTGGGGGTCCGGGGTTCAATCCTCAGTCCCGGCACAGATTTATCTGATTGCCAAACCCTTCCTTCACCTCTGACAAGACGTG
>CABFWO010004794.1:0-28201 GCA_902155825.1 Timema genevievae
GGGGGAGACTTAGTGTGTGCGTGCATTTATTATGAAAGTCACAAGGTGTATTTCCACGCACTTTCCTTGTTAATTTTTTGGTAAGATTCTTGTTTAGATCTTTTGGCATGATTGTGTTAATGTTTTTGTCTGTTAACTTAAAGCCAGTTTTATAGTTTTTCTATTGAGAACATTTTAAACTAATTTTGTTTTATTTCACCTACTAGGCTGTAAAACAATAACCGGAAAGTAAAATTGCTTAGTATTAGATCCTCACAATTTTAAATGGCAAACACGACCATGGTTTATTAAGCCTGGTTATATTTAACTGAACCAAATGTAAGATACATACAGGTGTGTTAAGGGGTTTTGATGAAATTTAATATCACCCTTGAGTGGAGAGAAGGGAAATAAACTCTTTGTTTGAGTGTTTGGTTAGGTGTATTTATAGTGGTGGTTATTTCTAATATTTACAATAGGTCTTATGTAGTTCATTTATTAGAATTATGCAAAACTAATATGTAAGTTACTTTCAAATTTGTTCTTTCCTAAGATGTATTTTGTACAGTTCACCTCCTAAGATGTATTTTATCTGTTTAAGCCAAGGTCATTTCAAATATAAATGTCTAAAATCAAACCTTGTAATTCTTTTATCTATCATCAATATTTTAGCTTAATTTTCTAGTGAAAACATAGAAAAGATTGTTGTTGATATTTTGTTTGAGCATACTTATCGCCAAAATTATGGGCAGCAGACCCAAAATATGTAGACCTTATACAAACTAATGTGTAACCTTTTCAGTTCTTTAATGTACATTTGTGTAAAAACTGATTGATACTATGTTTTATTTTATGTATCAGATATTTTGTAAAAAAATTAGAACATATCCTTTGCATAGTATAAAATATAAATACTGGTACCTCAGAACGCACACATATATAATTAAATGGAAGATAGCTTAAGGTTTGTATCAGTTTAGGTGGTTTAGGTAGTTCTCATTATTTTTTACAAAGTATGATGGTGGAATAAAATATTAATCCTTATGCTGCAAAATATTTTTAGTTGATTTTTAGGAGGGGGGGGCTCCGTCCCGCCCGCTTCCCTCGAACATAAATCCTGGATACGGGCTTGTCTGAAAATATAATCCAGTATTTAGAAAATTCACGATACATCCTCTAAACTAGATTATAATTAAAAAGTAATTTCTCTTTTTAGATTTTATATCAAAAATGGTTTTCAACATCCCATAGCCGCCTAATGTGTAGGTAACTAGGCATTTTATTGGTGGGCCGTTTCAACTCCTCAGGATCATTTTAAATGTCTTGAATCGTTTTAAATCTTAAATCAAATAATGAATACTAGCCATGTATAATTGATTGTAAATATATTAAATGGATAAACAATTTAAACAAAATCTTCCAAATTAAAGAAAATACCAAGAATCGAGTTTACTAAGATAACATTAATTGATCTCAGTAATATCCTCTTGTTTAGAGACTGAGATATTTTATTTCAAAGTCAAATTATCAATTGTATAATATTGGAGTAGTGAGCGTTTTTTATTTATAAAATGAGCGCCTATTAAATTATTGATAGAAAGGAAATGTGAAAATAAAACGCATCTGTTTAAGTGCGCATTTCAAAGAATGTATAGTGTAGACACAAGGTGTACAGTTTTAAAAATTATATCTGAATAATTATTTCAAACTAAGACAAATAAAAACGACTGAATAATAAGCTAAATATATTAAGTAAAAGTCAAGCAAAACACTTTGTTTAATTTGTGTGAACTTCATCCTACTATTTTGAAGAAAAAAGAAAATCTCATTACACCTGGCTGGGTTTGAACACCGATCTCTTCACCAGACCAAACAAGATTGACTTTCAGTAAAAGAGTACACCAATGTTATGATTTGTTAAATTGGTGACTAGAATGACAGAATCAAAATGACGAATTTATAGTCTAATTATTTATAAATGCTAGTTCTTGACTCTGACCTGGGAGACCGAGGTTCTAGTCTCGGAAAAGTACAAATGTAGTGTTTTCTCCCACTACAGTCTCTCTAAAGTTGAATCATAGTGCATTTAATTTTCCCCTTAATTACATACTCTATCTTAAACCCTTTGTATTTTTTCAAACTTCTTACTAAAATAAATAAAATTTAATCAATCTATATCTAAGTGTAGTATGTGTGTATGTTAATGAGGTTAAGCTATAAAATCTGTCATCTCCCTGTTTTTGGTCCTGTGAATTAATTAATTAATAGACTTCTTTTGATACATAAATGTCACCAAAATATGTATTGACATTTTAATATTATGCTATTACATTATAATAATGTTATAAACAAGGATAAAATTATTACTTCAGTAATAAAATTTCCATAATCAAAGAATGCAATTTGTATATCTTATGTATTCAATATATTTTCGCGAACACAACATAAATAATAGCTTCCAGTTGTATTTTATTGTTGTTAGGAATACAATATGTATGTTATTTTATCACTAAAGTGTTTTCCCAGAAGGTTTAAATATAATGTGCTCCCTGAAATAACATACAAAAGTGAATTTAAATTTGGGCTCGCCTATTACTATACAAACATTTTATAAGTTTATTACTAATTTTGGTGTTGGAGGTAAATATATTTTTTGAAATCGATATGTGTAACATGTGAATATTATTTGGTTTTAGGTTATTCAATGGTGAATGCAATGTAATAGTATACTCTTTGTGCATTTAGAATACTTAATATAGTTAGAAAAAATATTTTAGCAAAATAAAGAACATAATTAAATTATCCACCATGTCTTACTACCCGTCCAGACTATACGTATTTTAATCACTCTAAGATCATAGGGAGGAGGAAGGTAAAGAGGATATATACCAGAATTTGCGTGCAGGGAAAAGGTGACCTATTTTTTTGTAAGAGCCCAGTATATCCAGCCGAGATTCAAAACACGATTTTCTCGTCAGTGGAAAACTAGATAGGACGAACCTGACATTTATTTTGAGTGCTCACTGATGCATGTTAGAATCTAAACTGTAAAATAACCCTTGTTGAGGACTGGGGGTTGTAGTGAAACATTTAATATGGAGTTAAATAAAGCTTAATTCCCTCCAACTTTCGGAGGCCAACCATACCAAACGTGGATTACATTAACTATTATGGTGAGGTACTGATTGTCATAGATTTAAATCTATGATGTAAGGGAACACGACTAAGAAAAGAGGGAATTTTGAGTGAATTCATCAATATTCGCTTGTAGAGACAGACAGGAAAGGGGGGAAGGCCTGTCGCACCCAGTCAGACACTTACAATGCCAGTGATATTCACTAAACTTTGTATAATTACCGGGAAACTAATGGATGTGCGTCTTGTTTTTATATAATATACTGGTATCCTTGGGCCTTAGTCTTGGCGACCATCTGTGCGAGGAACTAGAATCCAATCGACCTAGGAAATTGAAACTTTTCGTGTGTTCTAAGGGAAAATGAGGGGTGTCCAAATAGGAACATTCTTTTACATCTTTCGACATTACGAGACTTAAATAACGTGATAACCGATTTGTGATGTAAATAACACTATCCAATATGGTCCAATATCCCTATGTAATGTTGAGTATAGCAGAGATTAGTTTTCTACTGAAATAATTTTCCAAGAATAATTTCCGAACTTCACCCAGATAGCGCCAGTCACTTGCTAAACTTTATGTTTAATATATTGTATAGGTTTAATGTAGACTTATGAGTTATTTATAGTGTAGTCAACTCTGTGATCTAGTGGTTGCAGTTCCTGGCTACAGATCCACAGGTTCCGGGTTCAATCCCTGACACTTCCAGAGTTTCTGTGAAGCAGTCGGTCTGGAACGGGGTCAACTCAGCCTCGTGAGGACACTTGAGGAGCTATTAGAGTAAATATGTAGTGGCTTCAGTCTAAAAAACTGAGATTAATAGCTGAGGGGTTTGTTGTGTTGACCACCTATATTCGTTGAGGTTGGTACTATCTTCGCCATTAGACGGCAGCCGCTTGATCGGTGTGGCTCGATTTGTTCTGGTGCCTTTTTTTTTTTTTTNTTTTACTATAGTCCATATGTGAATATATTATCATAATATAATATATAGATATATTTATTTATATACATGCTATATGTATAGTACCTATAAATTAAATTTTGATTATAGTTTCTAATTTAAATCAATTAACAAAATATTTTTATTTATCTGTCAAACAATAAACTTTTTTAAAAAAACGCAGGTACCACTTGAATACTTTCTTGGAGTAACTTTAACCGACTTCTGCTAGTTGTAAAATAATGTGATTTTAAACGAATCACTTTTTACCCAACGCTGTAAAGCCTATAATTTTGGTCTTCCCTCGTTTACCTTCTGGAAACAGACGCCTTAAGTAGAATTAGTTTTATGTTTTTTTCTTTTGTGTACCGTTTTTTATGATCATCTTTATCATCTTTCCTTTATAGAAGTAGTTTATACCTGCGGTGCATTTAGAGATTTTTTAAATCTATATATATACCGTTATATTTCCCCTGGCTAGAGTAAAAGGTTAACAATCAACCCAAGATTGAAGTTTATTTTTGTTCTCGGTACAAACAAAAACTGTTATTTCTTAGTGTTGACGTTGTAAACGCTAGGTAAGAAACAAAAAATATACCCTCTTAAATACACGTCAACAATCTGGAATGTAGGTTTTTTTTTGGTTAAATAAATTGGTAGGACGCTGAGTAATAATAACATTCAAAATTATATACGTAGAACTCAATTCCTTACATGTAATGAAATGGATACAACACTTTACTAGAGTGTACACGAATATTAAACAAAAAGATTGTTAGGCATCATTTTTAGTACAGTTCACGTAAAAATATCGCTTACTTTAAGTTCAAGTTTAGGTTGAATTCCAAGTTGACATTTTTACGACCATACTTTACGACAAGGTCATAACATCTGCACATTATTGGTTTAATATAGTTATAAAACCCCACTATTTTCACTATGAGAGTGCTAGAATATAAACTATCTTTTCACGTCTTAATTTTTATTTTTTTATTTGAGGTATTTGACGTGCACTTTCTGAACCGACTGATTATATCAGCACACGAGAATTTCTATGATCGAGCGTGAAAGGGTCTACAAATGTTGCCGGGACAGGTATTTTCACATATCTTTCAGGGTTCTTTTACAAGACACAGCCGACATGGGACCGATAGTTCTACTTCCCCTCCGAAGGAAGTTGTGCTACAGATTTTTATTGCTCAAGTAAAATACATCAACCCCGGTTGGGTTTGAACCAACGAACATTGGGTCTTGAGGTGAGTACTTTACCCCAAGACCATCTAAGTTGACCCCGTCCTTTTACCAACCCAACCTATCCACATATTTTGGGTGGAGATGATAAAGGTAGGATTTAGTGAAAGTGTGCCTGCGTACTGGGTGGACAGAACCCACTTTGGTGGTAGAGTGGTCTACTCCAAGGCAACACTATCATAATAAACTGAAACTTCCGATGATGGGAGATCGTGGTTTGGATCCCGATAGAATTCAACCTTCCCCATCCCAACACATTATCCTGGCTAGCATGTATATGTAAATCCCGAACGGGAAGACATCGTTGACAAAAACAAAACAAAAAATTCAGTGGATGGTCATTTAAAAATTATATCACCTCACTACACCCGGACGGGAGTCTAAACGACAAATCAGAGAAGAGTAAACTGATATCTTTGTAAGCGTGCGAGTAAACTAGTTAATATATTGCAAATTTAAAATATTAAAATTTTGCCTGTAAATGAGTGTTTTAGAACTGAAGCTATCTTTACATCGGACAATGCAATGAAGAGATCAAATTTTAATATTTTCGAAATTCTATTAGGATATGGCTAGAAAAATGATTAGAAACCTTAATGTGAAAAAACATAAAATTGCACATGATTAGGATTCAAACCCCAGACATAAACCAATTTTCGAAACAGATTTTTTCTTTCTTAGCACTGCGTCTTACTACCCGTTCGGATTGGACAATTATATTTTACTAAAATTCGAAATTATTAGGACTGAAATAATGATTCCAAAAATAAAATAAATACATATTAGTCCAACTTGAATATACCTATATTATTGATGAAATAAATATTAAGATACAAAAATAAAGGAAGTAGATTTGTTCTACTTAACATGAAGCAATTTTTTTCTGTACTCAAATAATTTTTACAAATTATCTCGCCCGAATTTGTCCGAAATTCAGATAGAAATAAATTAAAATCTGGATAAATTGAAGAGTATCTTTATAAACCACTTCGACACCCTTCCCGACCATATAGCTAGGTAGAGTGTTCCTTGGTTCAATTCCAGATTGTTCTGACAACTATATTTACTTTTTTTTTAACGAAGTTAATCTGGTTGCGCTCTATTTTGTAAATATACAGATTCCGGGGCTGGGTGTGTTGAGCCAGGTGTACTTTAATATGTTGAGCTGGTTTGTAAGTCATGTTCTAATCTGTGTTTTTGAAGTGGAGGTTAACTATTGCAATCAGATATAAATGTCGACAATCTTGGATAAAGGATGGAAAACCACCACAGGTGCACACAGTGGAGATTCGAACCTTGACCTTGTGAGACGGAGACAAGCGCTCCAGGGAATAAATAATTCTACCAATTTGATAAATATATTTTTTTTATTTATGCTATGTTCAGCTTCTAATAATCAAGAAAGTAACTTAAAATTCGTGTCACCTTTAGTGGGAAAACTACAACCACAGAAATAAAAAATTACAAGTAAAGTTGGTATATTAATCAAATTTCGAAGATACCTGTAAGTAAATATATTTTAGTAATCCGTTCAGATTAAGGTGGGATGGAAAGGCTCGTGAGAAAAGGCCAGTTTTTTTCAGGTTGTTTAACAAAATAAATAAAATATTGCTTCAATAGAAACATATATATATATATATATATTCTCCACACGGTGACATCAACAGTTGTTGAATATCTGTCAAAGGTGTCCTGAAATTTAATGACAACTTTTTCTCTTCATTTAAAAAGTTTGTCGTCTAATGCCGCCATGCTCATGACAGATATTCAACAATTGTTGTTTTCACCAAGTGAAGAAAATTAAACTCTATTTTCCTAATGAAGCAATATTTTATTTATTTTGGCCAAAAATGTTTTACCATAGAAACTGCGAAACACTGGCATTTTCTCGCGTGCCATTTCACCCCTATTTAAAGTTTTATTTTTAAATAGCATGATATATTATAATACCATGTTAATACTCAAAACATGTTTTATAAAATTATACCTATAAGGAAGATAGACCCAAGATATGATCGTGGGAGCTTCCGTGTGCTCTAAGTTTGCTCTGAATCTGTTCTTTAGTTCAAAAGCTAAAGGTAACATAGTGGTTTAAATATCCAAACTATTATTTTTGTTAATTTCGGTTGTAACAGCTTCTAAATGTCATATTCTTTTAAATTAAAATAACACATATACACATAAATCAAACCCAGGATTTTTAGCTTAGTACGCCAATGCTCTAACCATTGAGATATCCAGGATTCATCCCGTGCCCAGAGTTATTCTTCATTCATAGTTTAACGCAGAGTCCGTGAGAGACGTGTGGAAGTCATCAGCTACAAATGTGTGATCAATTAAGAATCACGAGCTATCAGACAACTCACCCACCATCAACTCGGAACTTGGCTTTTTGCTGCCAACTGTACAATTATTATAACTGATGCTATATCATGATGGATTAAATAGCAAAACTGTTATTTCTTTTAATTGTGATTATAACCGTTATGGTCAAAGCATTGGCGTACTAAGCCAAAGATCTCGGGTTTTATTCCCATGTCCAGGTGCTATTCATCAATTTAAAGACCGGACGATTATAATAATTAGCGTAGGGGTGATAAAAATGGTCTTGCAATACCGTCACGTGACCAAGTAACATGGCAGAAGGGGAGTAAGAACAGGGGAATTGGGGGCTACCAGCCCCTATAGAAATTGAGAAGATGGGTGCTGAAGGTGCCTGCTTAGAGACACATACACACACACATTCTTTAGTTTAGATCTTCAAACAATTTGTTTTTATCGCAGGTATGAGGCAGGTATGAGGAAGGAATTATTTTAGAGGTAAACTAGCCGCATTTGCATTAAAGGAGAATGGGAAACCATATATGATAAACCCCCTTCAGTGGGCCTGACCGGGATTCGCACCCCAATCTCCCCGTAATCAGCAGTTCAGTCTAGCACTAGAGTGATGCCTCAGACCATTCGGGCACTGAGGTGGGTGAGTTCAAATTGCCTTGTCCTCCCCTCGAACGAAAACATGAATATGCGCCTCTGTCATTCGATAACGTCCGTGTCTAGATCTGAGATGCTCTGAGAGAAGTTTCTGTCTGACTGAGGACCACTTTTACCCAAGTCTGGCACAAGAAATACATGATGATAGTCACTAGTGATTCAATACTCTTTTGAAACTCTAAAATATTCACTGATGTCAAAAAGAACATCGTGTATTTTATTTCTAACTTTATAATATTAGTGTTTCGAATACCTTGGTGTTAGTTTGGACCACTACAGATAAATTAGTTGAGTACTTTGTTCACCGGCCCGTTCCATTCAAACACGTGCTCCAACATTGACTACCTCTTGAAAATACTAAGCAGTAACAAACAAAAGATGAGTCATCCGACTACTCTTCATTTTCAGTTCAATTTTCACAGTAATTGCCTTTTACAAAACACAAACTTCTCTGCGGGAAAAATTGATAGCATTTTAGTATGTTATTCCTGTTATTTTATAAGTATTGACATTCTATGTGAAAATTGACAGCTGCATATCCCAGTTTGACTTATGCATACGTGGAAATGGTACTAGTAAGTTTTCTAGCTCTTTGATAAGATTCTTCCTATTAAAATTGGACTTTGCAAGACCTTGTTTTATGACACATCTTTGATAAATACTAACAACATACACAAACTTGTAGCATGTGTCACGTGACATAACATGTCATATGTTTACATCTGACTGACCTAGTCATACGACATGCTCACGTGACAGAGTAGTATGTTCAAGTCACTCAAGTGTATAAATAGGTGCATAGTGAGAGGTGGTTCCGAAATTATGTTATTTTCACGTAAATGCTAGAAAATGGCGGATGAATGACAACTGTGCCGTTCCTAAGCCTAATTAAACATGATAAAATGGCTGTTTTTAATGAGTGCACCAGAATTCACCTGGATAGAGAATGGTAAATCACTTTTTTTTTAATTCCCTACCTACAGCAGAGTATAGGGTGGAAAATAGATATAGGGGAGAACAGGAACTGATAAAAGAGAGTGGGAGTGGGGGAGAAAAAGTAGGACACCATTGAATGGAAAATAGGGAATGGTAAAGGAATAATTTCTGGATGATGGAGAGCGTAAAGGAAAGATGGAGAATAAAGACCGGGAACGAAGTAGTGACTGGATGAGGGAGAATGGAATGTGTAACAGGACACGAAGCAGGGATAATAGAGACTGGGGAAGGAAAAGAGACAGTATAGATAGCCAATCGGCCGTGAAAACACGCTCTTGCTCTTCAGTCCTGTTCGGTTTCACGCTCGACGGGGGAAAGGAACGTGACGTTGCATCTTTCCCTCCGTGCCACTTGCTTCATTGTCACGGATACTCTGAATGGACGCGACGAGGTGTTAATGTGTGTCGTGACACTTCCACTACTTTCTCACACCTGCAGAGCTCTATGAACCAAGCTTACCATCCTGCACCATTACATTAAGGCTGTGTTTTCCTAGCAACTCTACACATGCGTGTCAAGAAATGCGTTGAGAGCTTGATTAATAGCGGTCATATACGAGTGGTTTCCTTGACAACGCAATGAGTAGTGCGTCAACGTGACTCGGGCGACGGAACATTTCGACTGCTTTTGGATCAGTCAAGTGCGCGAATTAATTCAGCGCATTAAGACGTTATTTGTTGAGTGAATTTGTTTGAAATGGAGCTTAGGAAACAACAAGGTAATCCGCGCCACATTTCTTCCAATGAAGACGAACAATAATTGATAGATTTGGTTTTCGGGCATGCTATTCAATAGAAGACAAGTGATCCGGAGTATAAAGGACAACATGAACAGGTCAACATTAAAAGTAACACACTTCTCTTCTTATATACACACATTAATAAAAGATATGCTTAATACCACGGAGTTGTATGTACAACTGAAGGACAACTACAGTAGCCCCATGGCTTCTTTGGTGCTGACTGACAGTTCACAGCTGACTTCTGAGAATCAACAGTTAGGTATATACCTAAATTTTGTCTGTCAGAAGTGACAGCTGCTAAACACATGTTTTTTACAGATCATATGGTTTGGCGTAGGGATACATAATTTGGTCTGGTAGCTTTTCAAAGCCGTCAGCTGTCAGCTGTGAGCTGTCAGTCAGCACCAAAGAAGCCATGGGGCTACTGTAGCTGCGATGGAGCGTGCACATCTGTCTAGGGAAACACAAATGCTCAGCGTTAAACGCATCATGTACTTATGGGAATAACCTTTCAAGGAGTTTGAAAGATAGGTGTAGCCATCCCTAACGAGATATCATATAGTGGTCAGAACAGACACCTTATGTCGAAAATGATAGTTAAACAATACAAGGTTTGACGTTTGAATACATGGAGGTGGCAACATGGAAGAAACCTCCCAGTTTCCAAGCTATAATCAAATACTTAGGTAAAAGAGCTAGAAAGTATTTACGGATCCCCATACCATTTATTTCACATAAGTTTTCCTTTTCTCCTTCAAAGCAAATGTAGGTTCCTCATCCCTACCCCATTAGTATAAATATACAGATAGCAACAATAGAACGAAAACAACTAAATAGTATGTAACACGTTGTTTATTTTTGTATTAATTCGTTCAGTCAGCATAAGGGCTAACAATCACTTAATCTAGCTTAAACGAAATGCACCAACATTATCGAGAAGAGAGGAGGATAAGCTCACATCTTCAACGCTCTCATGCGGATTCCAAGACCCGACCTCCATGTCAACCAATAACCAAGCGCAATCTGAGAGACCACCCGACCTCCATGCCGACCAATAACCAAGCTCAATCTGAGAGACCATCTGACCTCCATGTCAACCAATAATCAAGTGCAATCTGAGATACCACCTGACCTCCTTGTCAACCAATAACCAAGCGCAATCTGAGAGACCACCTGACCTCCATGTCAACAAATAACCAAGCGCAATATGAAAGACCACCTGACCTCCATGCTGACCAATAACCAAGCGCAATCTGAGAAACCACCTGACCTCCATGTCAACCAATAACCAAGCGCAATCTGAAAGACCACCTGACCTCCTTGTCAACCAATAATCAAGTGCAATCTGAGATACCACCTGACCTCCTTGTCAACGAATAACCAAGCACAATCTGAGATACCACCCGACCTCCATGCCAACCATTAACCAAGCGCAATCTGAGAGATCATCCAACTTCCATGCCCACCAATAACCAAGCGCAATCTGAGATACCACCAAATCTCCATGTTAACCAATAACCAAGTGCAATATGAGAGACCACCCAACCTACATGTTAACCAATAACCAAGTGCAATCTGAGAGAATGCCCGACCACCATGTCAACGAATAACCAAGTGCAATCCGAAAGACCACCCGACCTCCATGCCAACCAATAACCAAGCGCAATACGTAAGACCACCCAACCTCCATGTCAATCAATAACCAAGCGCAATCCGAAAGACCACCCGACCTCCATGCCAACCAATAACCAAGCGCAATCCATAAGACCACACAACCTCCATGTCAATCAATAACCAAGCACAATTTGAAAGACTACCCGACCTCCATGTCGACCAATAACCAATGGGAAGACCTAGACGCAGATGGGAGGATAGCATTAGAATGGACCTGAAAGAGATAGGGTGTAATGAGGTGGACTGGATAGAACTAGCTCAAGATAGAGATAGGGTGTAATGAGGTGGACTGGATAGAACTAGCTCGAGATAGGGATAGGGTGTACTGAGGTGGACTGGATAGAACTAGCTCGATATAGGGATAGGGTGTACTGAGGTGGACTGGATAGAACCAGCTAAAGATAACGATAGGGTGTAATGAGGTGGACTGGATAGAACTAGCTCGAGATAGGGATAGGGTGTACTGAGGTGGACTGGATAGAACCAGCTAAAGATAAGGATAGATGGCGTACTTTTGTAAGTGCAACAATGAACTTCCTAGTTCCTAATTCCATGTCGTTTGTAAGTAAACATAGCTCTAGCTTACCAAGACGCGGCGATAAAAAATGTTGCTATGCTATCAACACGAGGTAATCTTTCAAGGTCACTAGCTTGACTACCAACATAGTGTGTGTGCGTAGCATTCTACTTCTTGTTTGAACGTTTGACTTTGACGAGGTAGGTCGTGGGTTCCGTACTGGTCGGGGCTATGAGTAGCTCCCCACCTCCTCCACTACACTTTCTCCTAGCAATGACCTCATCCTGGTCACGACCCAGTACCTCCATGGTGACAGCGAGTATGATGGAGATGAGAGGTAGTGATTCTGCACTTTCATCGGGGCTTTGTCTGCCAGTTAATCCTTTCTTCCCTTCTTCCCCCTTTTATTCACCTCGCACTATCCATTGTCTTTACAGTTTTCTGGCCCATGGAAATAGATCAATTGTTTCCACGGTAAAGAATATATCTTAACGTGAGTTTGCTATTTTAAATGTTTCGTGAAATAATTGGTTATTCAAATAAACTAAATTGAATAAGTTGAAGTTTATGGAATACCATTACCTAAAAGTAGGGCGCGGATGTTTATGACCGAAAAAAGAAAGTAGAAAAAGCTCTATCTACAAAGGTATTTTATACACCGCGTCTAATTACCCGTTCGGGATATATGCTTATGTACTAATTACGCTCGTGGTTTTAGGGTTTAGAAAGGCTATAATATATTAAGTGTACCCGCATTTGCGTGGAGAGAGAGTGTGTAAAAACATTTGGGAAAACCATCCTCAGCACGCGGATCATTTTTTTTATCAAAAATTAATGGAGATAAAGAGTTAATAGACAATCCTAATACTGAACATTGTTAAATATTAAATTATGCTTGGATAAAAATTTCATTGGAAAGTTTGTTTTTGACCATTTTAGAATGACTTCACAGATAAACACTGTGTGTGCACAAATCTTCATTCTGTCATAACAGGGACATACTGTAGTTATTAACAAGAAACATTATATCCTTGTCCCCCATCGTCACCGCGGAATATGTCGAGTAATCATTCAAATACAAATGTACTGCACACATTTCTGTTATATCGTAGGCATTTTCTTTTCTCTTTTACTCCCAAACCTCGCACGAGCCGGGAGCTGAGTTGGGCCTGCCATGATGAACGTTCTTAAGTTAAACTTTCATAATAAAAACATAATATTACTGAAATTAATGTTTAGCTATTAATCTTATCTTTATTTTAAAATGTTATATAATATGATGTTAATTTGACAACAATGGCACTTAGTGTTACTTTACAAAATATCTAAAAAATGTTGAAACTATCGTAAAAGTACTTGGGTGAAGTCAGCGAAGATATGTTTCCAAGGGCACAGCCTACTTGGAAGGAAATGTCCTCAAACTGCAGTATCTATTATTGAAATGGTAGCTCTGAAGCTTCAAAACCACTACAAAATATCCTCAATTATGTAGATAAAGTGAACCTAAATAAAGATGAATTTATTGTTTGAGGAAAGTAGATCTTTTCTTCTGACTATTCACTTTAATATCAAAACTGTGACATTTCAAGTAAAAATATATCGTTGAAAATATATTATACTTATACAAGCTAAAAAAACTTAAACACATTAAATTTAAATATTTTAAAGTCTACATTGACATCTTTGTGTGTGCCATAATACAAAATCACAACCTGCTTATTAAATAACGCAGGATTCTTTGTGGTCTGTGATGCGTCTCAGCACTTTTGCAGCCTCTTTAATATCTTAATCTCTCTTCTCAGTCCTCACTACATTCATTTTGAATAATTAGCGCACACCTTATAGACATAGACTATATCATCGCACGAATCTTAAACTAAACTTCAACTCTCAACCCTCAGACAAGTATTCCAATAAACAAACAGGACCGGATTTCCCATTCCATTAGGTACAGTGCTTAGAGCCAGCAAAGGAAGGATTAAAAAGATAAAATAGAGAATCCTCTTTGAAGAATATTGAGCAAAAAATACTGTGTGACAGTATTAAAGCATCAATATTATATTTCAAACAAACAATTCCACAATGCTTGGGCTACTTCTAGCATTATTTAAATAATGTTTCCTTTTATGGCTTCTCGTTACAGCAACGTGTATAGTAATGTCTTTATAGTCCATACTGGCAGAAATACCCGGCATTGCTTCAAAAAAACCAACAGAAACTAAATATCTTCATTTTATTGCTTCCAAACAGGTTGAAATTCGTAGCACAACTTCCTTCGGAGAGAAGGAAAGCCGTCGGTACCGTATCAATTGTAGCATGGGAAGAACCCTGGAAGTTATGTGAAAATACCTTTCCCGGCAAACTTGGTAGGCCCTTTCGCTCTCACTCATAGAAATTCTTGTGTGCTTGTACATGCCTCATCAGTAAGTTAAGAAAGACTCATTTAAAACCCTAAAATAAACAATAATAAATAAAGTTAATTTTGAAAATATTAATCAAAATGGTAAAATTCCGGCTTCGAGGTGCACATGTTCATGCACAGGGCTGCTGATCTTTTAAGTTTGACCCTCCGCGTGCGGTATATATCGCGCAATGGTCATGACATACACACATACATACATACATACATACATACATACATACATACATACATACATATATACATACATACACACATACATACACACATACATACATACATACATACATACATACAATACATACATACATACATACATACATACATACATACATACATACATACATACATATCGCCATCCCCTTAAGGGGTAGGCAAGAAACAGCAACTCCGTACTTAATCCACCCTCACTAACTTTCTCCACATTTCGCTATTCTTTAATACGTCCTTCGCTTCGAAAACATCCATACACCAAGTCATACATGCTCTTTTATTCTTAAAACTCTAAATGTTTCTCTTTTCCACACATTCATCTCCAACATTTAACCACATATTACATAGCCTAGACCTACCTTTTGATCCACACTCATCCTCTCAACATGTCCAAACCAACGTAAGACGCTTCTTTCACATTGACCTGTTGGAGTCCTTTTCAAACCACACTCCTTCAGCACCCATTCATTACTGACTCTGTCCATACGAGTTTTTCCACTCAGATTTCTTGGATATCTCATTTCAACCGCATTCAACTTGCTCTTGTGCTTCCCCCGACAAACCCACGCTTCACATCCATAGAACAATGTTAGTGTCAACACACACAGAGAAACAAACTATTTATGTCATTTATATAGATTATAAGTAATATCATTATCAATGCACAGAAGAGCCAGAGACTACAAGTTATATTGGTGCTTAGTTGAGTTCATACACTTCTTGATTTGCTCAAGTTTAGAAAATTATCTTTCTTGTGCATTTGATCCAATGATCGAAAGATAAATCCTAAAATAAATATGCACATTTTGAAAATTTGTGACCATTATATCTCATTCCTGCTATAGGTATTATGTTCAGTACAGTGCAGAAAAACCACAAACTCATAAATCATTCTTCTAGTTGTGAAAGTGATAAAACTATATGTGAACCAAAATCCAGAAGACTCTGAAATTCCGCGTAGCTCGTTTCCAGATTTTTGGAGTGCTTTATTTACTTTATCAATGTTTTGCAGAAAATTTCCCCAAAGACTTTCACTAATCCCATTTATATAAACTATTCATGTTTTATAACTAAAGTTTGCTTCATGAATCACTGTTATTTTCTGCTACTCGCTTTCTGAACTATCATCCAGTGTTGTAAAAATGTAATTTTAATTTATTTTCATTAATTTCACATCATAACGCCAAGATACAAATAATCTTCAAGACGATTGTAAAATGAAGAAAATATTAACTGCAATGACCTTTTAATTTTATTCAAAGCCTTTCCTTTTTTACATAACCAGATTTATGTTTTCACTTATATTTGTAAGAAATTTTAGGTTAGGTCAAGCTCAGTTAACACAGTAAGTTATAGAACAAAATATGAAGATATAGTTCACAAGTCTTTATTTAAATGTCATTAAAATGTGAAACACATATTTACTATTTACTTCCATTATAATAACTGGCCTACATACACAACAGTTTTGAAACCAGAAATACACGCTTCACTCTTTTCATTGTTTATTTACTAACAAAAAACAAGATGTATGTAATAGACTCAAGGAGCTTTAATTCAATAGGCATATGCTATCTAGAGGACATTCTAGAAAGTAGAATTAGCCAAATAATTCTATGGTCAGATGGCAAAATGTGATATCTCATTTTATTTTTGCAAAATTGAGTTATTAATATATTAATATTCCTCTCAGTGAGATCTACAGTTTCAAATAGATACCCTGAAAATCTAGCAAATTGCACACATCAGGGTTGGCCGTCTGAATACAGAACTATTCAGTCTTTTTTTTTTAGCACCACGTCTTACTAACCATTCAGCCTAAACTATTATGTACAAATTACGCTGATTGGTTAGGGATGAGGAAGATTGAAATCAGATGAGGTGTACCTGAATTTGCGTGAAGAGAAAGTGAGAAAAAATTTAGGAAAACCTCCCTCAGTACACCCGACCACGAAACATGATATCCTCGTCATCAGCTATTACTAGAGTAGCGCCTTATACCATGTGGCCACCTAAGCGATTTTTCAGTCATTAGAGATGGTTCATCATTTATAAGAGTTGAAATTTGAGTAATTTTAATTGACATTATTCCTAGTAAAAGTGTTAAAATAGAATAAAAATGGCTAGGGCCTACGAGCACCAAAATCCAGCCCTCTCCACAAGTTAAACCAAAACCATCTAAAGTAATTTTCATAAACATCGCGTCTTACTACCCAACCGTGCTCTAATGCGGTAGGGAAGGGGTAGTCTTTAGCACCACGTTTCACTATCCATTCGGTTTTCTCGCAGCACGCTAACTCTAATATGTTAGGGATAGTGAAGGTTGCATTCATAGGAAGTGTATCCACATTTACGTAGAATAAGAGTAGAAAACCATTTAGGAAAAAACACTCTCTGTACACCCGACCGAGATTCGAACCCCAATCTCCTCGTCATTAGCAGTCTAGTCTATTAAGAGAGTTACGTATTAGACCCTGCGGCCACCTAGGTGGGTAAGAGGTATTTGGAATTTGTGGAAAATGTGCCAACATTTGCGTTGAGGGGGAAGTGGAAACATATGTAGGGAATAAACCCGCCAAATTCGTCATGCCAAACCAGGAGAAAATGACGCCTGTGTCGACGTGTTCACCAGTGCGGGTAATATGCAGCTCTTAAGACAGGTGTCGGGTTGTAAATAAGGAGGGTAACACGGTTGAGCTGTTCAATGAGAAGTTCCTCCTCCTTTGACGGACTAGTTTCACGGTTTGTTGGTTTCTTGAGAGAGGTTGCTAGGTCAACCAACCCCTTGGAAATAATCGTGACAGGCTTTCATGTTGAGTAGTGAGCATAAACACTGGCGGCAACTAGCTCCGGAACACAGTCCAGTCTCACTGCTTTCATGTGGATATTTATCAGGGAGTATAAACACTGGCGGCAACTAGCTCCGGAACACAGTCCAGTCTCACTGCTTTCATGTGGATATTTATCAGGGAGATATAAACACTGGTGTTATCTAGCTCCGGAACACAGTCCAGTCTCACTGCTTTCATGTTGATATTTATTAAGGAGTATTATTACACTTCATGTGAGTTAAGTAGCAAGCTTCCCCATGCCCCCTCAACCGATCTTTATCAAAGATAGGATCGGGATTTTAGGGATGATTTAACAACAACAAAACATCCAGGCGAGAAAAATATAGAAAGTAATGAGTACACATTAGAAAGATTTAAAGTATGTATTTATGAGTTAAATTCTATTCATAACGAATGTTTCTGGTCATATTTAGTTTGTTTTAACAACTTTTAAACATTTATTCAAACCATTTTATTCCTTGTTTATTTATCTGGCTACTAAACGTAAACCATTTTAGCAATGAATCATATTATAACACGAAACACAAACATACTAAACCTAGGACAACACATATTAGAACACAATCTTAAAGTAATTAGTCCAGTTTGACATTGAATCAAAGAATCTACAACTAAAGGTGACCTAGTCCAAGGGATGAGGAAGGAAGAATTTAAAGAAAGTACACCCACATTTACATGTAGGTGGAGTGGAAAAACCGGAAGGAAAACCACCCAATGTTCACCCGGCCGGGATTCAAACCTGATCACCCCGTCAACCAGCAAACAAAAGCAACTGAGGTTGTCACCTTGGACCGCAAGGCCATCGATGTGGGTGTTTAAACTTTAAAATTAGACTGGGTGTGGAATTTAAGGACCGTATTTATATTTTAGTCTCGGAAGTCAACCAATCTCACAGTATACGAATAACAAGTAGTTTTAAGGACCATGTTTATAGTATAGTCTATGGAGTCAACCACAAATAGCAAGCAGTTTGAGTCGAATGGCAGATTGGCTGGCTTCTGAATCTCGTGTATATATATATATATATATATATATACTGCCTTATTCTGAGACGTCACTGGTTGTAAATAAGTGACTGCCGAAGTGACCTGGTTGTTTCTCGACTAGAGAATAGGCTGTGTCGGTATTAAGAGACCCAGATAGTGCTAGAACTCTGGACTTCCAAGTGAAGACCTGAGTAGGTTAACTGGCCTGCCGCTTGCCTTATCACTCCTTTGACTTATACTTGATCTAATCTAAGTTGATAGAAGATTAAAACAACCGCTTGATTTACCAATACTCATTTGGCATATACTGGAGACTATATATTTTGATAGCTTTTGGTGCCTTAATGTAGCTCATTTTATAATGTTTCTTGTATTAACATCCTTAGGAATAAGTTTGACTTAAGTGACACTATAAAGTGGACTGTTTCTATTTGTGTCATTTGAATAAATTGGAAACAAATTTGGAAAAAGAAAAAATTGTTTACCTCACATAACTACCCCAAGTAGGCATTGCACTTGCTTGCTTGTAAAATTATATATATTCCCCTCTTGACACTCCTTATATGCGGTTAGTCATTAAGTTCTGTTCATTCCCCTCTCAACTCTTCATGTATGCGGTGTAATCTGGTTTGCCAACAAGTAAATACACAAGGCTCTGACAACACCGGCCGCTCTCGCCGGTTCCTCAACAGACGCAGGGTAAGTAGAGCGAGAAAACGACACAGATTCCAGACCAGTTACACTCTAGCGGCCTTAACCTTAACCTTAACTGTCTGGGGTCTGATCCCAGTCTCGAGAAATATGACACAATCTACTACAAGTCTGCTGGCCAAGTCTGATCCCAGTCTCGAGAAATATGACACAATCTACTACAAGTCTGCTGGTCAAGTCTTATCCCAGCCTCGAGAAATATGACACAATCTACTACAAGTCTGCTGGCCAAGTCTGATTCCAGTCTCGAGAAATATGACACAATCTACTACCAGTCTGCTGGCCAAGTCTTATCCCAGCCTCGAGAAATATGACACAATCTACTACAAGTCTGCTGGTCAAGTCTTATCCCAGTCTCGAGAAATATGACACAATCTACTACAAGTCTGCTGGCCAAGTCTGATCCCAGCCTCGAGAAATATGACACAATCTACTACAAGTCCAGTATTCAAAGAAGGCGGAATTAAGGAGTAGAGAACATGATTTAAGGGCAGAGTTTTTACATAAAAAACTTTTTTTGGTAAAAATAAAGAAAATATACCTTCAGTGGAAACATAGAGTTTAACTTTCTTCTGATGGTAATATCAACAGTAACATTCTACCACCATGATCCCTAGTCCGTTAGTGTGAATATTCGGAGAGGAAAGACGGGTAGAAATACTGGGGGCAGAATAGAAAAAGGTTACGTTAAAAACAATATAGTGTCTTGAGAGATTTAAGGAGTTAGATTAGCTTCTTTCTTTTTAAACACATTTATCAATACTGTTAGCAAAGGCTGTTAGTGACTGTGGGAAGGACATGCAGGACATAATCTAGAACCGTGTTCAGGATACTAACTGGTAAAAGACCTCTGGGTGGACCTATGCACTGATGGGAGGATAGCATTAGAATGAACCGTAAAGAGAGAGGGTCTAATGAGGTTGACTGGGTAGAACTAGCTCAAGATAGGGATAGGGTGTAATAAGTTGGACTGGATAGAACTAGCTCAAGATATGGATAGGGTGTAATAAGTTGGACTGGCTAGAACTAGCGCAAAATAGGGATTGGGTGTAATAAGTTGGACTGGCTAGAATTAGCTCAAGATAGGGATAAAGCGTAATGAGATGGACTGGATAGAACCATCTCAAGATAGGGATAGAGTGTAATAAAGTGGACTGGGTAGAACCATTTCAAGATAGGGATAGAGTGTAATGAGGTGGACTGGATAGAACCATCTTAAGATAGGGATATGTAGCGTACGTGCGGTAATAAACTTTTAAGTTCGTAATTCTATCGATTAAGTAATTAAGATAGTAAATGCTTAATTTAAGGGCTAAGTACGAGGAGGGTATTTTAGAATAATTAGTCTACATTCATATCATCTTATAGATAGAGGAGTGAATCCACATTGATAAATAAAATGTGTAAAACAACCATGAGTGCACTCGGCCTTGAATCAAACCTAGAACCTTCCATCATCATCCATCCAGTCTATTCAGAAAGGTTTCTTAATCCGTGTGATCACCGTTCTGGGTAAGATTCGAAATCTCGCTTGAGAGATAGTTCAGGGCTCGATTCCCACCAGGATGCAATGTGCTTTTTATTGTGTGTTTTCAGGTACTCTTTCCACTCTAATGTGGGCTCAGTTCCAATTCTCTCCTCAACCCTAGTCATTAAATTTAGAAATAAATAACTCTAATATTAAACATAGTCATAAATAAATATCACCACTTCAGTGGCTGAATGGTCTAAGGCGTCATTCTCATGTTAGACTGGCCTTCTAATGATGGGGGGATCGGGGTTTGAACACTGGTTGGGTCTATTGATGGTGTTTTTTCCTAAATGATTCCCTACTCTCCTTCCGCGCAAATTCTGGTTGATTACCTCTAAAACACTTCCCTTCTCATCCCTTCCCCATTATAGTAAAGTAGCCCCATGGCTTCTTTGGTGCTGATTGACAACACACAGCTGACAGGTGACGGCTTTGAAAAGCTACCAGACCAAATTATGTATCCCTACGCCGAACCATATGATCCACAAAATACATGTGTTTAGCAGCTGTCACTTCTGACAGTCAAAATGTAGGTATATACCTCCCTGTTGACTGTCAGAAGTCAGCTGTGAACTGTCAGTCAGCACCAAAGAAGCCATGGGGCTACTGTAGCTATCATATATGTGTATAACCTGAAAATACAGTAAGACGCGGTGATAAAAAAAAGTATTAAAGAGAATGTAATTTTACTATATCCCTTTTGTCGCTAAAAATCACACTCGTGTTACATTCTCTCCAGTGCAAGAGGTACCCTTCAATAACCCTGTAAGTTATACATCTTACATTGCAGTGTTCTACTATGGTGTAGCTTAGACGATAGGGTCATAGTGTAATCCGTCAAGGAAAGACTACTTCCTCTCAGGGTTGACGAAGTGTACATATTCAATTAGATTTTTATTATGCTTGATAAATTACATCTGGACAAGGGAATCGAACCCGGAAAGGGTAGCTAGATGTAGCTATCAGACCAGCTAACTCCCTCCAGGTAAAAACCGATGGTTTTTAGGTAACGCTACATTCCGAGGGACATCTCCTTGTTGAAAGCTCTCAAGCTTTATTGCTAGACCACAAGTTGAGCCTAAGTGTTGTTTCGTGTAACTAAAAGCACGTGGCGCCACGATACATGGCACTATCTCCCGGTTCAAAACAACACACCCAACAAGACGAGACTGACGTCTTTATAGGCATCCCTACTAGTAGCCTACGGGGGGAGAGGGGAGCAGGGGGCTACAGACATAGATTTAGTTTTTATAAAATCAGGTGAAATATAAACTTTTAATTTAGTTTTGGTTATTTACTCACTTCTCTTTGGCTGAAACTCGAAAGTAAATTTTCGCACCTATAAAAGTATGACACCTATTCGTATTTAGAGCTAGTTTATTCCAGTCCACCTCATTACACCTTATCCTTATCTTGAGCTAGTTTTATCCAGTCCATCTCATTACATCCTATCCTTACCTTGAGCTAATTCTATCCAGTCCACCTCGTTATACCCTATCCCTATCTTGAGCTAGTTCTATCCAGTCCACCTCATTACACCCTATCCCTATCTTGATCTCGTTCTATCCAGTCCACCTCATTACACCCTATCCCTATCTTGAGCTAGTTCTATCAAGTCCACCTCATTACACACTATCCCTATCTTGAGCTAGTTCTATCCAGTCCACCTCATTACACACTATCCCTATCTTGAGCTAGTTCTATACAGTAAATACCTTGAACGCGGTTCTAGTTAGGTGATGTGTACGAAGTATTTAGTTTGAGTTAAGCGTGTTCCAGGCTATGAACCAAAGACTAGTCCACCTATTAACCATCGTCTCCGCATCACTTCTCCTCGTACCAGACTGTAACGTTGGTCAATAATCAGTGGATACATGCACGGCTACGGATGATTGGTAACCGTCACCCAATAGGAGTTTTATTGTAGTGAGCATAACTTGGCGTCCGACCCCATTCCTCAACGATTGGCTCCTAAAACAGTCGTCCCGGATTCAATTATTATTCTCAGAGAGAGACGAGTTGGTCGTTTCCCTACACTTTGGATCATCCTTATTTCGGTAAGATTAATAGCAATATGTTGCTAATTTATATATAAATATATTATATAGAACACACCCGCTTCAGTGGCCGAATGGTCTAAGACGTACCTATCGTGTTAGACTGGCCTGTTGATGACAGGGAGATCGGGATTCAACTCCTGATTGGGTCTATTGAGGGTGGTTTTTCCTAAATGGTTTTCCACTCTCCTTCCACGCCAATGTGGGTAGATTCCCTTTAAAACAATTCCTTACTCATCCCTGGTTCGTAAGAGTAATTGTCATATTATATGTGTGTAACATGAACAGTTAGTAATACGTGGTGATGAAAAAACAAACTGGATAGTCAACTGATGTAAACAGTTAAATTAGACATTAACGGCTTTGGTTTGAACTTCTTACTCTGATCCAAGAGATGGGAGATAAATCCCTGGTGGATGTCCTGTTGTTATGGTTTTTTGTTTAGTTTTTTATAGCAGGGGAGTAGGGCGGGAGTTGGCAGCTGGTTGATTTCACGGCAGTTTTTGAAAGACAAGGAAGAAAACTTTATTAACATTAAAAATCAATCTTTGACTCTTCTAAACTCTCAAATTTATCAATTTCGTTCAACTAATATTTTAGTCTGACCAAAACCACTCTAATCGGTAAAAATCGATCATGTTTTAAGAAAATTATATAGTTTAATACGAAAATGTACATTTTATTCATTCTATATTTTTTCTAGAAAGTAAAAGTATTTGAGCGAAAAATTGAATAACGGACTAGAATAGGAAAAAAATTAGGGTGGAGGATTAATGTAAACGTGGTGTATTTCCTCCAAATTCACTTCTATGCTGTTTTATTTGAACAGATACTGTCCATTCACTGTCACTTTGTCATATTTCTGGCATTTATAAATGTACTTAAAACTGTTTCATATGTATCAGTGTCGTAAATGTTTTTGATCCATTTAACAAAGTGATGTAAATTCAACTTCACGTACGTATCTAAAGTGATATCTCATATTGGCGAGATGGATGAATATTAAACCTCTTTAGTAATTAACAGTGAAAATTAACTTTGGCTAATAATACAGCCATCTCTAAGTACATTAAAGAGCTCGGGTTTGTTTCCCGTGCATAGGAATCATTTTTCGACTATACTTATTTTTAAAAAATAATATGATTCAGTAAGTTTTCAACTGTCATAAAAATATAAAGCTACCATAAAATAATAGTATCATTAGTCGATAATCTTCAGCTCACTGTTTGAAAAAAGATATTTAAAAAAACTGTCCCAATTGTGTTAAGCACCTATTTAAATAAAAGATTCAAATGTTCCTCAGCGGAGAGGAACCAGCCAAGAAGGTAAGTAGAGCGTGTTGCGAGCGACACACATTCATAACCCAGACAAGTGGTCCGGCCTCCCGAGTATTCAAAACGACATCAAGCAGGCGTGCTTACCACCATCCCATACTTGGTGACAAGTGGCATTACCTGTTCTGACTGACCTTGCACTGGTAACACTCCTTTAACCTTCTCAACATGCTGCTGGTACCATCACAAACCACACTACCTTGCACTGGTAAAAATCCTTTAACCTCCTCAACATGCTGCTGGTACCATCACAAACCACACTACCTGGCACTGGTAACACTCCTCTTTCCTCCTCAACATGCTGCTGGTACCATCACAAACCACACTACCTGGCACTGGTAACACTCCTTTAACCTCCTCAACATGCTGCTGGTACCATCACAAACCACACTACCTTGCACTGGTAACACTCCTCTTTTCTCCTCAACATGCTGCTGGTACTATCACAAACCACACTACCTTGCACTGGTAACACACTCCTTTAACCTCCTCAACATGCTGCTGGTACTATCACAAACCACACTAACTGGCACTGGTAACACTCCTCTTTTCTCCTCAACATGCTGCTGGTAACATCACAAACCACACTATCGACCCTGTTTGATTGATGCCAAAATCAAGTTTTGTGACCACTGGTTTAACGGTGAAGGGAAGATCAGGGTTTGATTCCCGGCTGGGTGTACTGAGAAAGGTTTTTTTTTTCGTAAATGGATTCACACTTTCTCTCCTCAAATACGGATACACTTACACTAAAATTCTATCTTGATTACACCTGCTCCACTAACGTGATTATTGACCGGCTTCTTGGTCTAGTGGTTAGAGCCCCTGCCTACTGATTGAGAGGTCCCGGGCTTGAATACTGGCAGCGACATGGGTATTTTTCTTTAAGGTGGAGGTGACCTGGCGGTATAGGGGTAAGGTGTCGGACTTCTGTGCTGAGGGTCCGGTGTTAAATCCTCGGTACCGGCACAGATTTATCTGATTGCCAAATCCTTCCTTCCCCTCTGACAAGACGTGTATTAATCACAACTTGTGAATGTGTGGAATGCCAGGCCTCCACTGTAGTTCAGATCCCACGTTAAACTCTAGGTCCTCCATTTCATCTCACAATCACCATAACATTACACACTAGCGTAAGTGCGTATAACTTGAACGGGTAGTAAGACGTGGTGCTAATAATAATAATAATAATAATAATAATAATAATAATAATAATAATAATAATAATAATAATAATAATAATAATAACAATAATAACAATAATAATAATAATAATAATAATAATAATAATAATAATAATAATAATAATAATAATAATAATAGTAATCTAAGGCGGACTTGTTCTCATGGTCTGGTTATATTAGGCTTAAACTATGGTTAAACTCCCACTGGCTCCACAAACTAATAATCACAATCATCACATCATCTCATTGCTGGTACGACGTGTAGACTGACTCCATAGGTGAACCCTTGACAGCGTTCTCTGCCACCAGAGGGGCTTAAAGTCTATATACACAGGCGACAGAACTGGTGAACTTGAATTGGTACAAACGCACAGTGAAATATATTATTATAATTACTATCATTATTATTAGTGGTAGTAATAGTAGTAGTAGAGATTTGTTCTAGGCTGTCAATGATCTCAAGTAGCCTTAAAACTAAATGATGGAGCCTACACTCGAGAAACATCTTGAATATAACATTTGAACTGTCAATTGAGATATTTTACTAATAAGATGGGTTGAACACTTAGGATACCAAGTTCAAGTGATATAAGTGTCATGTGAGGGACTGTTGGGCTTACCTTGCTTGGGCTCCGGATAAAGGACGCTGAAAGCTTGAACTGACTGCAGGCAGCATAGTAGTGACGTCACTAAGGCTGCTTTCATCGTACTGCATCCTGCACACACACACGGGCAATAATCACATATTGGTCACAGGCCGGGCACCTTAAAAACACGTCTGATTCAACGGATAGTCCGTAACTTAAGGTGAGGTGCTAGTGAGCGCGAGTTTAGGTCAGTATTCTTGCAATTTTTATGTATAAATATTTTTGGGCCAAAATAAATCAAATATTTCTTCTATAGAAACATATAGTTTAGTTTTCTGCACATGCTAATCTCAACAGTTCTTAAATATCTGTCATGAGCATATCGGCATTTGGTGACAAACTTTTTAAATAAAGGAAAAAAGTTGTCATTAAATTCCAGGACACCTTTGACAGATATTTAAGAATTGTTATGATTAGCATGTGCAGAAAACTCTATGTTTCTATAGAAGAAATATTTGATTTATTTTGGCCAAAACATGTTTATTCTATAAAAACTGCAAAAATACTGACCTAAACTTACGCTCACTAGCACCTCACCTTAAGGTTGGGAGTCAGGAGTGAACGGGAGCTATCCGTATTTTTATAGTTTTTATAACAAAATAGATCAAATATTGTTCCAGTACATGAGTTAAGTTTAATTTTCTACTTAAAATAACTCCAATAGTTCTTGAATATTTGTCATGGGCATCTTTTGGAAATACTCTGCGTATAAAATAAGGCTTAACCTGTCTACTGAAGCAATATTTTGGTTATTTTGTCCAAAATAGTTTTTTATATAAAAACTGCCCCTTTAATATATTTATATTATATATTTTAGATATTTTCGAGCACTATTTGAAGAGACTGATTCTATCAGTGCACGACTTACATACTAACTTAATTCTATAATAGACACAACACCAAGTCTCCTGACCCCAACATCACCAGTGATAAATTTCACATCCATTCGGGGAATCGAGTCAGGCGACTAGAAAACTCGTTAAGAAGAAAGAAATAGAAATAAGTTTAATAATCTTATCATATTTAAAATAATAAGTAAAAATATTTTAAAGAGAAAAAACATTAAACAATTAAGTTCCCCTTAAGTGAAATGAATTGTGCATAAAATTGTACTTAGATATTTCTGTTTTGACCATTATTACGTGTTTAAATTTGTGCTTGGTGCAAATAATCTTGCTCTTAGAACAGTTCTAAGCTGACATTTATTCGACTTCCTTAGTGTGTACATGTGTGTGTCATGTCTTACAGTGTGTACATGTATGCACCACATCTTACAGCCCATCCAAGCTTACACTCTTGGGGAAGAATCTAAAGGAGGTGAATTTCAATTTGCGTGAATAGAGAGAGAGAGAGAGAGAGAGAAAGCGGTAAAACGTTTAGGAAAAAAAACTCAGTACAACCAGCCAGGCTCCAAGGCCCGACCTCCCTGGTTCAGGCAAATTATATTATACGAGACTGTCTCTTTAATCCGCGTTTTCACCGTTCTGGGTAATTTCCTTATAATGGGGTTCTAGGAAGAAAGGTATAGAGCAAGCCAGATCCATCTCTGGTCAGATACATAAAGTATTTACAATGCTCTATATCGTCTGGTATGGGCTAGAGCAAGTTACCCTCTTCGGTGGTCTTGGCAGACTGATGTGCAATAGTATCTTCTAGCTCATTGAGGAATTTAATTTGAAACTCTCACTCCTCATTTCCCTAGTACTCCTCTTCATTGCTGGCTAGGCTTCTCAGCTGAGGGTGGAACTGTTGGGGATCCGACCAACCCTCGGGCTGAGTACTATACATACATATAAAGAAATTATATCGGTAACTGTGAGTGGATAACATTGACGTTAGTTTGAAACTATTATCATCTACATCGTTACGTACTCTGGACATAAACGTCTTAAAACTCAACAACATAAGAAAATTCAAGTACGGAGGTCACCTCACACATTTCTCGCTCAGTGTAGCCCCAGTACGGCAGTTTGTGTAGTTCTTCAGATGTACCCCGACCAAGGCCGTAGTCGGGGGAGGTTTTGGGGGTTCAAACCCCACT
>CABFWO010004794.1:30513-58274 GCA_902155825.1 Timema genevievae
CCATTCTCCATTTCTAGAAGATCTTCATTGGTGAGTTCTGTTGAGTGGGATTGGAACAATTGATCCAAATTTATCTTATCTATGTCCCCAAATCCAACATATTGCTATGTCAACAATGTCATGTCTTGAATTGGAAAGCTCGTGGTCAGGATTAAAATCATGAGAATCAGAAACTTCAGGCCAAACATTTTTCCAAACTACCTTCATACAGGACTGTTTAACTTCTGCACATGCATATTCAATGTTGTCAATACCACCCCCTAACACCAAACTTTACAATAAAGATCAACACTTTCACTGGAATGTGTGTACACAAGGTCACACCACCACAGCACAGGATGACTGCGAAATTCCAGCTGACCATACACTATTTTTGTATTTCTTTTAATCGTGTTATAGCGAAAACGCGTAAAGTGATATCGTGTATAACGAGGGATACCTTATTTAATGGTCCCACTGTGCATTTTTCTCATTTATTCTAGTTATTCCAAACATTAGAATTAATACATACAAAACATATTAAGAAAAATGTTATCTGATGCAGCTTAACTAAAAATTATGAAACATTGAAAATTAAAGTAGATTTCCATACACCTTTGTCCTATATTTGTAACTAGCTATAAAACCACCAACCAGTTTTGCAATTTCAATTTTGTTGAGCCTCTCAGGGAATCTAGTCTACATTGCCTCATCGTGGAGCGAAGATAGTTTTTAATGCATCCAATAATTGAAAAACTTCTTTCTGCAGTAGCTGATGTAGCTGGTATTACTATCAGAGTTTTCAAAATCTCTTCAGTGTATGATCCAAGCACATTTTATTTTTTATTTGTTGACATAGTGTGAACATTTTATCTTGCCTAAATAAGATGTTTACATTATCTAAAAGTTTTACTATATTATTTTGGGGGGTAAAAATGATACTTTTTACCTCCCTCAATTTTTTGGGGGGGTAAAATTTACCCCCGTACCCCCTAGTTCCTGCGCCACTGTCTAGAGGTGTTTAATATTTATAATTTTTCCTTAACTTCAACAGCTATGCTACTATAAAAAAAAGTTTAGAGAGCATCTAGAGTTGTTTAAATATATAGAATTTGTTTAGCCTCCGGCAGTTAAAGGGTCATGCTACCATAAAAACACTTTAAAGAGCTTCTAGAGTTGTTTAAATATAGAGATTTTTCAAATAGCCTCCGGCATTTATGGGGTTATGGTACCAATAAAAAAACACTTTAAAGAGCTTCTAGATCTGTTTAGTAATTAGAATTTGTCCTAGCCTCCGATAGTTGGGGGTAGTGTTGCCATAAAAAAAACCTTCAGATAGCTTCTAGAAAGTTTTTTATTTAGAATTTTTTCTAGCCTCCATCAATTGGGGGATGGTCCCACCAAACCCCCCCTGAAATAATTGGCTGGCTACGGCCTTGACCCCGACGTATTCGAGCAGTGACATGTCCTTGGAGACGCACCCTCCATCTCCTACAGAGCGACACTACCCTGTCCAGCCAGTTACTACACTGGGTGCATTTATTGTTCCAGCTTCATTTGTCACACGCGCCAAGTGAATTGTCTGGATGGAGCCTTCATACATTCATTGAAAAATAAAGAGCATAATTTGAATCATGTATTCACGTGATGATATTTAAATCAATACAAGGAATCTGCGTCAACTGCACTGGTAGAAACAATTTCAGATGTGTAATCATTTCTCTATCTAATCTGCTTAGGAGAACTAATACCATTTCTAAACCAGTCAACTCAATCAGTTGACCCCTCCTACGCATGCGCTACAAAGCTAGATACAAGAAGACAGCTGCGTCTACTGTGTGGTTAGGATACTTGAAATAATTCTTTAGTTAGTGGTAAACGTGTATGTCGTTTTAGTTCTGTGTTAATTTAATTCGCACACAAAACAATAATATGAAGGCATCCATCATTTTTTATTATTAGCACAACGTCTGACTACCTGTTCAGGTTATACACAATTGGACTAATTACACAAATGAATTAGGGATGAGGAAGGTTTCATTTATAGGAAGTGTACCCACATTTGAGTGAAGGAAGAGTGGAAATCCATTTTGGCAAAACCACCCTCAGTAAACCCGAACGGGATTAGAACCCCGATCTCCCTTTTATCGTCAGTCCATCCCAAAACTACATTAATCTTAAAGAGGTGTTTAGCTACTCGTGATTGAAATCTGTTGATAGTCTATTGTTTCTGGTCTGTGTCGTAAGGCATCATGGGTCCGTCACTCAAAAACATTCTGCTCTCTATCTTTGACGAGAGTCAAGCTTCAGCCACACTTCACCTTACCTAATACACCCCCAGAAGGGCCGTAGAGGGTCAGGAATGTTGCGGGAGTGTCGACATATTGACACGCACTCAGGCAGTTCCGGGTCGAGATCGGTCATCTCGCCTGAAATACAGGGGATGGGTTGCGTGCGACCTTAATCCGTCCTTCCTTTACTAACCGGTTCCGGTGAAAGTCTATCACACACTCTTTTGGTCCTGATAACATATTGAACGGGACTCGACCTTGCTCATTGATGGTCTACGCGTGATACAAGGTGGAGTCGAAACAATTAGACAATTAGTAATTTGAAAATGAGCACTTTAATTTAAAAGTAAATATTCACTATCTAAATATAATCAAACTACATGCTACACTTTTTCACTTTTAGAAGATGTCACTCAGGTGAGTTCCACTGGACGTCAGATAAACCTCAACACGTTGTCCTTCACTTTCCTCAACATAGATCGTTTCTACCCCATCCTGTATTTAAAACGATATACAGCAACTCCGAGAGTATTTGGTTTTAATCCTAGGGAGCGTTAGGATTAGGGAGCAGCCTCGTTGTTTGAGTGGTTTAAGGTGTCACTCTCAAAATAGACTTGACTACCAATGACGGGGAGGTTGGTGTTAGAACTCCGGTTGGGTGTACTGAGGATGTTTTTTACTAGAGAGTTTTACATTCTCCCTCCACGCAAATGCGGGTACACTTGTTCTAAATTAAACCTTCGTCATCACTAATTCAGCGTGCTTAGTGCCCATGCATTCAACCCGAACAGTTATTGAGACGCGAGGTAATATTATACATACTGTATACAAAGTCTAGTCCACAGAGTTAATCAATCTCTCAGTATACGAATAACATGCAGTTCAGGTAGATCCGTGGTTTGTCTCATGTACAGATATAAACCATATATTTGACCCCTAGTTGTTACATTGTGGGAGAGTAGGAGAGTCTTAGGAGCTTGGAGTTCACAATAAAAGTGCAATTTTAATACTCTAGTAAAGTTACTAGTGCTAAGTTCTAGAAGAAAACTCGTTTAACCTCTTCAACCTAGTCAATAGAGCATCTGCATGCTAAGATAAAGGGCGTGGAGTAGTTTTAAGGCAGGGTTAAATTTGGGTTTGGTCCCTTTAGTTTATCATTAAATTTCAAAAAACTCGACTCATTGAGTCGATAAAGGTCTCTTCTCCGGGATATGGGCCTTTCTTCAACTCACACAGATATTATTCACGGCCATGGATGCTAATTTATATTTTATTTTGGCAGATATTAATATTTGTATTCTATATTTAATTAAAAACAGTACAATTCACATGAACCCTCATTTTATAAGTTGATGGCCAATGCAGTTTAAATGTAAATTATGCACCCATTTTTTAAATATAAAATACAACAGTGATTAGACGCATAAAAAAGTGTATTTTTACCTTTCGCATACTCTATGAAAGCATTATGTATTGTTGGCATGAAATAGAGGCAAAAAAAGGTCTAACGAAGTGGTATCTCTTGTTCAACATTATATAGAGTCTTTCTTGCCTACCACTGTCAAGAAGTATATATTGATGGTTGCAGGGGAAGAAATCAAAACCATACAATGCTAAAATTTTCGCAATCCCAAATGGTGAATGATAGATTTTAAGAAGTTGGGCACCACTTTCCTCAACGTGGGACATATGACCGCCATTTTGGTGTTCTTGATAAAATGCAAAGAAAGGTGGAAAAGGTAGAGTGTTATGAAGAACGGATTGAGATGAAAAACAGAAAGTTTCCGGTAGTTGAAGTAAAGTGGTTTATGATAAAAGATCTTGCTTCTGTACTAAGAATGACATTTTTTTTTAAACTGTGACAAACAAGGGCTTAAGTTTCAGATAATAAAATACAAAATGTTCACATTTAAGAATGATTCTAAATTTAATATTATGGATGTGTATACAACCATCAATGGTTTAGTGTGTGACAAGTTTCAACTACTAAAAGAAGGCTTTACGACAATACTCCTACCAATACAACCCATATACACTACTCTACTTCCTTTAAATCCAAAAATACTAGTAGATGTCCTCAAACTGTCACAAAACCAATGGCCATTACATAAAGTGACAACCTACTGGGTGACCCTTCCATAAACAATGAGTGACAATGAAGATTAACAGAAAGAATGTCTTACAGGATATCCACTCTGGTTTTAACTATACAATGTATCTTGTATGTTGAATTCATGTATGTATCCTTTTAAGGACAAAACATTCTATGTTATAGTGCTAAAAAAGTGACTAACTAAAAGAATAGCCCAAATACATTGAATAAACAATTTTTTATAAATAAATTATAATAGATAAAGCTTTAAAACTCAACAGAAATATTCCTTTCCAAGCACTTAACTATATTTAAAATTCGGTGTGAGATACATAAAAAAATAATGGAAATATTTAATTTTTTTCTTTCTAATGTAAAATTTGAAAAAATTAAAATGGGCTCTTATTCTACTGACCGATTCCTTTGCATTAAGCTCACTTTGCTGGCGTTTTGCGGTTATTATCTTCTTAAATTGGCCAATTGTAATTAAAACGAATGATAAACAAACTGACCTTGCTTGGAGATATGTGGCTGGCTCTGATAGAGGAAGTAGATGCACTTAGTATTATTGAACTATGAGAAATTGTTCTTAACTTCACGGCACCTTTCCTTGCTAGAGTTTAATTCATTCTAAGGTAGTAAATTAATGGTTGGGAGACTGAGTACTGTGTCGTCTCTAGAATTAAGTTAACTTCTTAGTCATCTTTTTTATTTAAATATTCCAGAAAGTGCACGTTAATTATCACCAGTTGGAAAAACAAAAGATTTGAATATGGTTTGCTCGGCTGTCCAAGTATCTAGACTAGAGGCTAGGGCTTTCTAGGGCTGGGTGTGGAATGTTGAGTGTAAGCTTGCTTTAATTCTTGGGGGCTTTGATAATACAACAAAAATAATAATTTAAAAATAACTTACTATTTGAAAAAATGTGTTGACCTGATGGACCTAGAATAGTGCAGTATGATTGTAGCAACTATGGTTCAAACAGAATCGTTTTAGGTAATTTAATACGCAATAGTTAATATCTAGTTCACACATGAACTATCGTAGCATCTATGGTAAGAGAGGATATATGCATGACCAAGGATTCTGGTCGTGCATTAATGTCTTCATGTTTAGGCAAAAGAGCGATAAAGCCCGAGCGGTGCAGCATACCATTTATTTTTTTATCTAATTTGTTTTTAATTTCAAACTTTTTTAAGTTAGACATACATTTATACGCAGTGAATTTACTAAAAGGGTTTTAAATCGCCGAATTTGAGTCAGTGTGCAAAGTTTCAGTTCTAGTTGCAACGGACGTGAATAGAACAGCTGGTTCAAATTTGAGAAAAGATTATGTGAAGTCAATCCAACTGTTTTAATATTGATGCGATGGGGTAAAATGGAGGGTAATTTATTATATAGCCTTAAATACCATGTTACCTTGTTACAATACGTAACATGATGCCCAGAGGAGTAACATTTTAAGGAATATATATGTTATTTAAAATTGCGTCACGAGTATAATTTAAGTGTGCATGTTTGTTATATCTGTGTCATTTTAGCCATCTTGTTTGCAGACATACATGACACACGATCGTGCAGCATTGGAGCAGAAAGTAAATCAGGACTGGACTTGATGGAGGTCAGATCCCTGGCGAACACTGGACGGTGCTCAAAACAACTATCTGATAAAGGTTGTTCTTTAAACGAATATAGATAAATCCAGGAGACTGGTCACTTGTTAAACCGGATAACCTCCAGGTTTCTGGGTACTTCTTTCATTACTATCTTGTGTATTCATTAATTAGCTACAATGTTTAGAAACTGGTGTTAGAGTATTTTTCTGTGTCAGACTTCAGGTTCACATGTGGTGAGTGGTTCACATGTGGTGAGTGGTTTACAATTACAACCCATCCATCCTACTGAGAACAGCAAGGAAGTGTCGGCATTTGAATCTTACTCGAGTAACTCAGGTTGAGGGTTATTTGTACATACAAGTAAAAAAAGATACAGTTTGTAGGGGGTGTCAATACATGCAAGAAGCCAAATGACGGTGCTATGAGAAGTTAAAGTTGGGATTGTATGTACCTGGAGGGTAGGCAACTCATCAATCTTCGGCACATAGCAAGTGGAGTGTGGTGTAGATTATTACTAGCAACAATCAACAGTGCAATCCCGCTCCGCTACGCTGGCCCCATCTTGTGTGTCAGGGAAGGGAATGGTGGGGTTGGTTTTGCATGACGTGCTGCATGTGTTGCCTACCCCCCAGGTGCATACAGCGCCACATTACTGGGACATTGGTTGATTCTGGAGACTATACTATAATTACGGCCTTCAGTTCCGACAGATCCACATGAGGACACAATTATCAGTATCCTCTAGTTTAATTTTGAACAGATGTGCTAAGGTTTAAATGCTTTATACATTTTCCCGATTCTTCCTTCAAGTTTGAATAAATTCCCGCTAAAGTCCTATCCACCCCTACTTTCATTTTAGCGTAAATATGTGGATAGCCCGGACAGTTATTAAGTCGTGGTGCCTGCACTGCTATCACCTCTTCCCCCTTTAAGAATCCTAATCCACGGATAGTGCGTATCTTATGCAAGTATTACAGCGTGAAACCCGCATCGGTGGCCGCATGGTCTAAGGCATCACTCTCGCAATATATTATACTGCCGAGGATGGGGAGATTGGGGTTCAATCCCAGTCGGGTGTACTAAATGGATTTCCACCCTCCCTCCACGCAAATGCTGGTACACTTCCTATAAAATTCAACCCTCCTAATATCTAACACAGTAAAGTAATTAGTATCTAGACGTATAACCTGAACGGGTAGTAAGATGTGGTGTTAAAAGATAAAATAGAAAAATTACAGCAAGAGCCACGCGCCACAGCGTTGTTATTAGAAAACAGTCGAATTTACTACATCAAAACCATCGCCTTATTTTTATAAAAATGATCATCCCAACTCAGTAATTGTCGAGTGGAGAGTTTAGAAAACTGCACTTAAATGCGAGCTCTGATTCGAGCACAGTCGTATATCTAATTTCCCAATTAATGGCTCATAAAGTGACAGATGCATGATTTAAGCTCTGTTTATCGTGCTTGTCTCACAATAAATAACAAGTACAGTTTACAGAAATCAGGACACTTCTTAGTTCTCAACATGTGAACCTTGTGGTTCAACATTAAAAACTGGTGCCAATTTCAAAACAGTATGAGTGTTGATCCTGTAAACTCCTTAGTTGAATCACTAAAATTATTAAAATAAATCTATTTTACAATTACAATACAAACCAGAAGCTTTACACATTTATATTTTGTATTCTGTAAGTGTATTTAATCGTAGTAGAAAGTTTATTTCTCATCAAACTGTGTAGTTGCTAAGTTCAGTGGTTTCCAACCTATGGATCGTGACCCCATGTTTGGTCTTGGCTTGTTTCTTATGGATTCACAGTGCTTTATGTTAACATATTATTTTAGCACCGCGTCTTACTACCCGTTTAGGCTATACGCTTGAATTATATGTAGATGAAGTGTAGCTGTATTAACGTGAAGGATGACTGAAAGACAATTTAGGAAAAAAACACCCTCAGTACACCCAACCAACATTCGAACCTTGATCTCCCCGTCCTCGGCAGTCTAGTCTACTGCAAGTAGCGCCTTAGACCACGTAGCCACCGAAGTGAGTTATATTAACATTTCAGGTGATTACAATGATTATAGTACGATGCAGAATGAAATAGGAATGTGGTGGCTAAAAATGTTATGTTACTGTTTAGGTTTTCTTATGTTATTCGACTCTGACAGTTTTTGAATGACTCAGTTAACTGGAGCAGTCTTGTTTTGGAACGAGTTGCGCCGCTAGTATAACTTTCAAAATACCCGCCAGTCTTGTTGATTTTCTTTGGCTACATCTTAGTCACGATCATATAATTACCATACAAGCAATTTATAGTAATTAAAATAAGCATCGGTGGGCACGCGGACTTGACGTAACTCTCGTTTTGTTTGGTTTATCGGTGACAGAAAGCTCAGGATTCGTATTCCGGCCAGGTTTACAATGAGAGTGTGTGTGTGTGGGGGGGGGATTACATTAAACAGTTTACCGCTATTCGTCCACGCGAAAACTATAAATTTCCTCTAAATTTTACCTACCCCATTAAATAAATTATTTGCCTATATCCCGGGCGGGTAGTAGGCCGCAGTGAAAATAATAATCTAAAAGTTAGGATTTGAACGCTTGTTGGTTATCATGGGGTCGTGATGACCCAAAAGACAAAAATTGGGTTCAAAATCTACAAAAGGGTAGAAACCATTGGCTTAGTTTGTAAACATATTTCTCAGGAACATTTGATTGTGTGAAATATCCGAAAGTACTGCACCTAGACGCATAATTGTTTCCCCAATAGTTTCTAGGTTCGGTATATATCAACCATCAGTTCTCAAATATCATAATACATTGCATCAAGGTCAGTCAGTGCGTCGTATTATTCAACATATCTACTGTTATAAACTGACTTCAATCCGATTTGATAAAACCATGAGGGGGACAATATGGAAGGATTTCTCTAAGTAAAGATATTTCCCATCTAGTAGTAAGGTCAATCAATGGTAAGTCAATTTCTCCACCAAGTTTACAGATCTTAACCGATTTTGACAAAGTTTGGGGTAAAATTAAAGGGCTATTGGAGAGAAATTTTACACCAGAAAAGAAATTCCCACATTTAAAAATAAGGTCAATTAGTGATTTAAATTTTCTGCCATATGTACAGTTTTAAATCTTTTTGAACAAAATTTGGTAGAACTATAAAGATACTAAATTGTGACACATCGTGTAATACAAGCCTACTACTATGAAGTAGAAGGTAAAAACTAAGAACAAAATTAACCGCAATGGAATCGAATCACAATGTTGATATTTAAGATGATAGTGAAGGGCTTGATGGTTGAGGCCAGTGTTTATGTAATTGATAAAATATTTCTCCTGTAGAAACATGGAGTTAAATTTTCTTCACGTGTTGGTATCAACAGTTGTTGAATATCTAACATGAGCATAGATAAATGAAGATAAAAAGTTGTCATTACATTCCAGGACATTCTTGATAGATATTCAACAACTTTTGATATTACCATGTGAAGAAAATTAAACTCTATGTTTCTACTGAAGCAATATTTTATTTAAGAATCAAATAGCCAAAGTTATTATATTTGTTTTAGTGAGGATTTACTCACATCTAGATATCCTATTCTGAAAATTGAAAAATGACACCTGTACACGGGAATCGAACCTGGAAGCCAAAGGTCCCGGGTTCGATTCCCATATCCACGTGTCATTTTTCAACTTTTAGAATATAATATTTTATTTATTTTGGCAAAAAATGTTTTGCTATAGAAACTGCAAAAACATTGGCCTTTTCTTGAGATTCCTTCACTCCCACCTTAATATGAAGTAAATAGGCCTCATTTCATATTAGTATTGCTCGTTCAGGTCATGCCACCAGGAGCGCTGTTTAGCACAAAACTGCCTAGCTACCCGTATTATCCTCTACTATATTTGCTAATAACCTGAATGCTGACACTATTAGTGTACTAAAAAAATGTAAGTGCTTAAGTAAGATTACTTAAGTTTTTGAATAGTCTACTTTGGCTCAAACTCAGATACTAGATTTTATTATAATCTTTCTAATGGTCATGGGTTTGTTCCAGGGTCAAAAGCTCTTGAGAAAAGTGCCAAACTCACACAGGTGGACACGCGGATTCAATGGCTAGTTCATTTATTATGGTTTACCGCTAACGGTGAGTTCGGAATTCAAATCCAGGCAAGGTTTTTTCTAAAAACTAAATTGTGTCTCAATATTTCTTCGCGCAAACTTGGATACATTTCGTCTACATCAGTCCTCCTTACTCCTGCTGAATTAGTGTGGCTAAATTCAGATATCCCGGGTGAGCAGTAAAACACGGTGGGGGGGGGGGGGCGGGGTAAAATAACCTTAATACCCTGTGGTGTTGATTGAGAGTTATGAAAAACAGACTTTATAATCTGAACAAGCTGAAATGACCACTTCATTGTCCAATGTCCACGTACTATTTATCCAGGATATATATTTCCCCAGAGAAAGCAATGTATCAGGTAGGAAGGGTAGTAGTTGAAATATATTTCCTTCCCCCCTCCCCGAGCCAACGTTTCAATTGACGCAACAATCACTCTCCCTCTTTATTTGGTCTGACGCTGTGACGTACGACAACTGTTCTCGGACAGTAGTGCTACGTGGTTGTCTAGTATGTGGAGTACAGGTAACGGTTAAAGGAACACGTGGACTAGGTACCGTGAGTGAACAGTATGTAGCGTCTGTCCTAATTACCTGACAATGTTCGCGCATGCTCAATCAAGCTAAACGTCGCTCAAGTCGACAAACAATCTTCAAGTTAACCAAACTTGTCCTCTAGTTTTGGTAGGAGCTATTTAATAACTTGTTTTCTTAATATCTGTGAATAATGGATATGGTTTATTCTGATGTCTAGTTAGTTTTACAAATTGGTGGTCATGTGGTTTAAAGCGTCAAGGTCACAATATACTTAATTTCCGGTGATGAGAAGGTCTAGGATTGAATATCTCCCGGGTACACTGAGTATTTTCCAAACACATTTTATTTTCCACGGTGGCATTTCTCTCCTCTCTCCTAGCTAAAACAGGTGCATGCTATCTAAACTACCCTCCTCATATCTATTCCATAGATTTCGTCGTTGTAACTAACCATCAAGACACATGGACTAGGAGGTCAAGGTTCTTATCCCGACTAGGTGTGTATATTTTCTCTAAATAAGGCGTCACTCTCGCATTAGATCGGAACGCTGATGATGGGAAGATTAGCGTTAAAATACCGGTCAGGTTTACTGAGGGTGTTTTCCCCTAAGCCTTTTTATACTCTCCTTCCACGCAAACGCGGTTACACTTCCTCTAAATATAGCCTTCCTAATCCCTAAAACCATTAGTACATAAGCGTATAACCCGAACGGGTAGTAAGATGCAGTGCTAGACTTAGGGACTTTGTCAGTTTTCTTTAGAACCGCGTCTTACTACCCGTTCGGGTTATACACTTTTGTAATAATAGTTTTAGGGATTTGAAAGGCTATATTTAGAGGAAGTGTACCCGCGTTTGCATGGAGGGAGATTAGAAAACCATTTAGTAAAAACCACCTCAGTACACTCGGCTAAGATTTGACCCTCGATCTCTCCGTCATCGGCAGTCTAGTCTACTGCGAGAGTAGCGCGTTAGATTATGCAGCCACCGAAGCGGGTAGAGAATTCATTGCTTCCCTTTTAATTACTCAATAGGTGTGGCTTCTAGCCACTTACCCAAATCTATGGACACATGGTCTAAGGTGTAAATCTGTAGTGCCAGTGATGGGAAGATCTAAGTTGGAATCTCGGCTAAGCCTACTACGGATGTGATTTTCTAAGTTGGTTTATCACAGGTGTCAGCAAACGTTTTTGGACCACGATCAACTTATAAATTTATCGTAGGTCTCACGACCACCCATTGTTTCTCCACCCTAAGCTTGTTTTTTTTTGGTCTATACCTTCCTTCAATTAAATCTTTGCTCACATACTTGTTTCCCCACATTTACAGAAAAAAAAATCAATTAAACGTATATTCTCATATTAAACTATTCAAATTTAAAAAAATTACCGATTAAGACCGATCAAGGTAGTTTTTGTCACATCCAAATATTATTTGAAAGTACTTGATAAATTTGTGAGCTTAGAAGATTTAAAGATCTACTTTTAATGATAATGTAGTTTAACTACGTGATAAAATAGAAATTGCTGTGATATTGACCGGTTGATCACGATCGACGAGTTGCTGACCCCTGGTTTATCATCCCTTCTTCACGATAATAAGGGTGCGCTTTATTCAGGCTAACCCCTTGAATTAACCCTCAAATAATTATGGAACTGTACGTAATGATTAAAAAAACATTATTGTAGAAAATTACTTCCATGTATTCGGCTGGGATTGAGCCCCAACCATTCTAGTAGGAATCAGGTATGCAACAGGCCACACCCAGCCAGTGACGTACTAAACCTTGCCGGTAAAGGTTGTTCAGTGTAAATGAAACACGACCTTAGAGGGTCCTATAACTTCCCCGAGTAGTTTTTACTCTCTCAAGTTACAATGGTTCACAGCACAACCTGCCTTGACAGTTCTCAAAGGCTATCACTTAGTCAAGAGCGTCAAGTTCAAAGGGTGCTCTCACGTGAACTTGACATTTTCAAGAGCTGTTTTAGTAGTAAACCAGAAGAGGATTATATCGTGCTCACTACAAGACAGAAATAATACAAAGCGAGTGAAATGAAAAGAGAGAATGAGTAGACCCAGACAAATATTTGGTATTTATGTTATTTTAATATGTTCGTCATTATCATAATCTTCATCATCAACGGTTTCCAGCCTGTTGCAGTGTCAATTTAGTAAAATGCCTCTATATTTCCACCATTATTCTGCCTTTAATAGCTTCCATTCTTTTTCTCTCACTTGCACACTTTCTGTTATCTATCCCTCCCATCTATTCCTTGGTCTCTTTTGCGGTGTTTCTCCTGCATACTTCATCTCCATCATTATCGTTGGAATGTATACATATTTTAATATATTACAAAAATTAAGTAATAATTCAACCGTAGTTTCTTAAAGAGATATTTTATTTCCGAGTACAAAGTTTGTTTTTTAAATAATATGTTTTAGGTTAGTTTTTTCAATATTTATTAAACTAAATTTAAAATACAAATACATGATTGAGAATCTCCAACCACATCTAAATATAAAAAGAGTGTGCTATAGTTTGAATCCCGGTTGAGTGGGTATATTACAGGTTCGATGCAAGTGATCATGGAAAGTCTGTCTAAACCAGTCGTTGACAAGTTCGGCGTGGTCATTGCCTAAAAAGTGACGTCTGGTTAATTTAATAAATTCATTCAGATGAATAGAAATATCTATCAAATAATTGATATTACACTTTCAAATAAGTAGGACCTATAATAATTTATTTACATTTTATTGACACCCATATTCTTAGTATTTTATTTATTTCTGGTCGGTTTTATGAGTAAGTGCAATGTTTAAAGATTTGTTCAGCTTAGAATTAATCCTGCAAGCGATTTATACCGACCGAGCGGCCGCTACCGTTGCGAACAGAGGGTGTCGTGGGGTCAGCTCAACGAGCCATCCAGCCGTTAGTCTCGGTTTTCTAAATCGGAGCTTCTATTTCTTTATTTTATTAGCTCCTGGCGAGGCCAAGTTTGACCCCGTACTAGACCTATTGCTTCACAGATAAGTTTTGGAAGTGGTGGAGATCGAAACCGGGTCCTCTGGATCTGTAGTGAGGAACTCTGACCACTAGACAAAGCCTAATTTCCCAGTTTGTTCTCTGATCCCCCAACTTAATAAAAATAAACAAATAAATAAAACAAATGTAGCATGCGCTTGTACGATTAACTGTACATGAATAGCAGCGCTTAAGAGATCAAACTGATCCTTAGGTTACGGATATAGCCGGATAAAGTATGACCTGGATAGCGTAGTGGTAGAGCATCGTCACGGAAAGACAAACACCTCAGGTTATATTCTCGTGTTCAGGTGTTATTTTAAAATTTACAAATTAATATAATAAAATATTTTGATGAATGCTTAAGACAATTTACTAGCTTATTATTATTATTATTATTATTATTATTATTATTATTATTATTATTTTCTTTAATTTGACTCCGGTGGTCTTGGGGTAAAGTGCTTGCTCTAAGAACTGATGTTCGTGGGTTCAAACCCAACAGGGGGTCAACGGATTTTTCTTGAGCGATAGAAATCCGTAGCACAACTTCCTTCGGAGGGGAAGTAAGGCCGTCGGTCCCATGTCGATTGTGGCGTGTAAAATAACCCTAAAATGTATGTGAAAATACCTTTCCCGACGAAATTGGTAGGCCATTTCGCACTCGCTCATAGAAATTCTCGGGTGCTGATATAATCAGTTGGTTAGAAAGTTCACGTTAAATACCTCAAAAGAATAAAATAAATTTTATTAATCTTGTTAATTTTCTTCTCAACGTCTTATCAGTTGTTCGGAATATACGCATTTTAATTAAGCTAATAATAATAATTATTATTATTATTTAGCACCACGTCTTACTACCCGTTTGGGTTATACGCTTAAGTATTAATTACGCTGATGGGTTAGGAATTGGGAAGGTTGAATTTAAAGGAAGTGCACCCGCAAATTAAGCTAATGGAGGGAAAACAAAATAGTTTGAAAACTCTAATTCATCTAAGAACATGGCTATGGTTTTATTTAAAACTCATCTTTGTCAACTTGTTTTCCAGACATTTATTTATTACGTCTATACGTTGTTTAAATATAGGTTTTAAAAGTTAACTTGAGCTAAGAAATCAATATTTACCCGTTATCTACTGGTTCTAGACATAACCATTATTATTTTAAATAATTTGACGAACCTCTTTAAAAAATATCAATTATTTTAGGAATGCATTGGGATTGACGAGGAATCACTTAAGCGAGTAGTCAATCTATCCACTTAAGTGTTTTTAAATCGCATTACCAGGTTGAAAGCCATGATATGTATCCTACACTTCTGGCACCACCGGTAAGTAACGTCCTAATATTCAGCTGTTATGAGTTAACAAAACAGTTACTAATGAAGGTACTTAAAGTTAAAAAAGCAACATTTGTAATTAGCTATTTATTCTATAAACTTTAAATTATTACCTAAACAAGCTTCATATTTTGCTGCAGTGTTTTGAACACCGCACCACACGATGTGGTTGGAGCTGTGCTACCTAACTTGGTTACTCGCCACCTGTTGGGTGAGACGGACTCTTAATAGAGTTATAAATATTCCCATATTTTGGTGGTACCCCTAGGGGAACATTACAGCACTCTATTAGAGTTCCCTGGCACTTCCTTTGAGAACCACTCCGGCAAGAGAATCGGTATGACCCATTTTAAAAGTGCACATGAAATTAACCTAATTTAAAAATACATCTGCCATGCTATTATGAGTTATTACTACCCGCTTTAGTGGACGAATGGTCTAAGGCTTAGACTAGTGTTAGACTAGTCTACTGATTACGGGGAGATTGGGGATCTAATCCCAGTCGGGTCTTGTGAGAGTAGTTTTTCCTAAATGGTTTCCCACTATCCTTTCATGCAAATGCAGGTAGATTAACTCTAAAATACTTCTTTCCTCATCCCTTCCTTATTAGCGTAATTATTATGTATGGTTGTAATCTTAATAGGTAATAACACGTGGTGATAAAATAATACTATTTTCACTTTAAAAAAATTTGATTGCTTAATACAAGTAAAAAATTAGTGATGACTTAGGTTAAATGCACTCGAGTTTTTCCCAAAAAAAAAAGAGCAAGTGCTATAACTTTGTTTTTTTAGAACCAAGTCTTACTACTCAGTCAAGTTGTACGCATATGTACCAATTACACTAATATGTTGAGAATGAGAAATGAGTAATGAGAAAGATTGAATGTATAGGAGGTGTAAAGCATTTGTGTGGAGGGAGGGTATACAACAATTCAAGAAACTCTCCTCAGTACACCCAACCAGGATTCGAACACTGATCTCCACGTCATTGGCAGTCCAGTCTACTGCGAGAGTGACGCCCGAGAACATTCGACCATTCATGTCAAACTTATGGCCCTGTTCATGATTGTATGTGGCCCATATACCTTTTGAGGATCTGAGGTTAGTACCAACGAATGATACATTAATCATATGTTTATAAACGTTGTAGAAATATGACCTTTAAGAAAGGGATATTAGTGAATTCTGTCATAATTTGAATTAATCTGAGGTTGATATACAAAATATGTATTCTTTCTTCGACTCGAATCAGCTCCCAAAAATGGTTGAATTTGCGCGCCCAATATGTCTTGTGTCTACCAGCATTTAGGTGTGTCAACTGGTGTTTTCTCACATGAAATAGAACCAAACACCCTGGAAATCACGTCTTACGGACACACCTTTGCCAACCACAGTGAAAGTGACTTTGATACAACATTTATAGCAAGACAATTACAACATTTCTGCAAATAAAATGTTTAATATTTCTGATTAAAAATAGAGAATGGATAAAAAAAAACTTTATTTTCTTTTTGTAGTAGTAAGGTATTTAAAAATATTATTATTTTTTACTTAATATATTGACAGTATAGTTATTTTTGAAACTCAGCCCACTCAGAAATGTTAGTTTTCCGTGGGGCCCTTATGTCCAAACGAATTTGACACCACTGCGACCACCGAAGCGGGTAAAGGCTTTAGTAAAATTCTACGTGGTACATTCAGTCGGGTCTAGGACCTATACACATCCTCGTCAACGGCGACCAGATGCGGTTTAGCATCATGTCCTTTTTCCTCCCATCTCACGAATAGCAGTATTCCTCCCATCTCACGAATAGCAGTATTCCTCCCATCTCACGAATAGCAGTATTCCTCAGTTCCTCAGGCAGCGGGGCACCTGCTGTGTCAATCACAGACAAGTCCAATATTAAGAAACACTCCTACCTGCAACGGTGCCCTAGAAGTCTAAGGCGTCTTGAGACTCACGCATTGCACCCGGTCACTATTGATGGAGAATTCAAGACAAAGGAGTCAGTCTCGTCTTGTCTGGTTTGTTGTTGACAAAGCGGTTGTGGGTCTAATCCAAACCTGGTGAAGTAAATTGTGATTTTTCCTAAATGGTTTCTCATGTAAATGCTTGTTGTACGTCTTCTTAAATCCACCTTTCTTATCCCTACCCCAATTGTGTAAATAAGCCTATTGCCTGTCCAGGTAGTATTAGTCCTAAGAGCAAAGCATGAGGAAAATATCACTTACACCAAGCTACTAAGCTACGTCATGTAGTTGATTAAGTTCAATAAAGATACCTATCCCATTTAAATGTCACTTTTTTGTTGTTTTTTGAACACACCTAATGTCAAACGATGGGTATCTGAAATATTATTTAGATTGAATCCATAGGATATTTGTACACGCTTCCTATAGCAAAATGATTATAATCTTTTAAATTCCATCTTCTTATATTAAAGACGCTAGACTCTTGTTCAATTGTATATCCAAGCTGCAACGCCAGGCTCTAGATGAATTACCTAGCTAGGTCACAGTGGAAGGCTCTAAACTAATTACCTAGCTAGGTCACAGTGGAGGGCTCGAGAAGAATTACCTAGCTAAGTCACAGTGGAAGGCTCGAGAAGAATTACCTAGCTAAGTCACAGTGGAAGGCTCGAGAAGAATTACCTAGCTAAGTCACAGGGGAGGGCTCAATATGAATGACATAGCTAAGTCACGATGTTAGGCTCGAGACGAACCACCTAGCTTATTAACGAGTCTAGTTTATAACAGGATTACCTAACTAAACTATGATGTTAGGTTCGAGCTGAATTGTTTGACTAATTTACCATTACTAGTAGCTTAAAGCAGACATGTAGAAAATTGATTCTGTGCGTCCCACAGAACTTGTGAAAAACCAACATACATGTGGCTCGATTCATCTTTTTATAAACGTTGTAGAAATACAAGATTTTGAACTATGACATTTTGTAATCGGGCATTATTTGGTGAAATATAGCAAATTATGTGGTGTTGCAAGCAAAAAATCCATATTTATGGGTAAAAATATGTGTCAATAATAAAATCACAAAATATTTTAGTTTAGTAATATTAAATAAATAATAAGATTTATTTTACTTAAAATGATGACTATGTTGAATTTTTTGAGTACGAACCCTCACAACAAAGGTTCTGTAATCATCCACCTCAGAGACATGTTTTCTCAATGTTTACAATAAAGTTAGTTTAGATCAATTGTCTACGTGACAGATAATACCCGTGAGGAGGTTGAATCGATAACTAGCTTCAAGTAAGTTTTACTGCTACAAGGAAAGTCCAAATCCAGCCAGAAGTTGCTCTTAAAGAGACCATCTCGTGGTGGTAGTAAGAAGAGACTATAGGTCATTCCACTCGGACTGTTGTTCAAACTCTCCCGTGGATGTTATAAACCGACAGATGGGGGAATGATTTTATATCCTCTTAGGGCAACTGTTACCCGAACATCTGGGATGGTTCACGAATCCAGAACCTCTCACGTGCTCGCCGTGTGGCTTCAACGTGGCTCAAGGGGCCTTCGTTTAGGTCCACTTTGCACAGCTAGAGAAGTTACTGGCTCTACTTTCATTCATTCATACATCAAGTCACGTGATCTGTAGCTGTCACTTTTGATTGATTTTATCAATACTATTAAATAACACAAATAAAATAGTAGAATATTATCAATGTCAGCCATAAAAAAAGTGTTTTTGTATTTTCAAAAAGGCCGTTTTATGAAAACTGGACTGTGTATGAGATTTAGATTCAGTCCACGCAACCACAGGTTGGATAGTTTTGTGGTTTTTTTTAATTAACAACTTAACCTAAAGGTCAGAGATAAGGTGATTTAGATTAAGTCAATCCGTGGGAGACTGAATGAAACACATATTAATAAGGTGTTCACTGGACAGCCTCAAAGGGACATGTAACGTGGGTAGCCACCCGGGGAACCGAGTTCGAGAGGGTGCCAGGCCACTCATGCCATCTTTTTTTAAAAATATTTTTTAAATGCATCCACTGGATTAAATTGCGTTAAAGCTGCTTTAATTCGCAAATCATGTTAATCATCTCAAACTTAAATCAAATAAACGTGTCTCAAATAATGGTTGGATTTTATTTTTTTAAAGTTAAGGATCCTAATCGTATTTCATAGTTTGTCTCCTCGAATTTTTTACAGAAATTCCAAAACCATCCTCTTCTTCTCTTTTCATTGGGCCAACAGAAAAGTATACATAATAATTTAATATAACTTGCATAAAATACAAATTAAAATAATTCAAAATAAAAGTCGATTACATCCATTAATTTTGTGTCTTGTAATGATTTTCAAGATAATAATCCCATGTTTGGACCTAAATCATATGAACTAGACAAGGAGAAGGGAGTGGGGGTGCAAAATGAAAGTTCGCTCGGGAGCACGAACTATTTTCGAGGCGGCGAGTAAGTATATTACTATAACAAAGTGTACAATCGAGAGTTGTAGCTCTGAGGGAATGTTTAGCACGCGCCTTGTGGTAGTAACCGTTGTGTGAGATATGGCGTCCCTAATAGCATGATCATGCAGCCACAAAACAACTCTCAACTATCCGTGGGGGGACTATCCGGGATGTGAGCCGTGCTGCGACCTGGTATTTGAAGTTTTTGTGATCATTATAGGGAGGACACTACAAAATGACGCATTTCCCGTCCATTCCAATGCACTGAGGAGATTGTTCAAGTAGGTAAACTCCAACCCTCCAGGCATTATTACCAACACGTATGTTTCAAACACAGGCTCTACACGACATAAAAACTATCTTAACCAAAGACAATACAGTCCGTCTTCCTGCTAAGTGATTGAGTTGATCGACCACAAGTCTAGGGGAGCCTGGTTCAGTTCTAGGTCTAGTGGCAAACATATTTACTATTTACACACGAGTTCGTCATGTGAGTAGTTTTTATTTTATTTACTAAAAAAAGAAAAGTAAGAATATATATATATATATATATACACACACACCTGCTTTAGTGGCTGCATGGTCTAAAGTGTCACTGTCCCAATAGAATAAAAAGTTGATGACAGGAAGATTGGGGTTTGAATGCCGGTCGGGTGTACTGATGGTGATTTTTACTAAATGTTTTTTCCCACTCTCCCTCCATGAACATTCTGATAAGATCCTCATCCCTAGCTCATTAGCGTAATTTGTGCAGATATGTTGAACCTTGACTATTTGGTTCATGAGGTATGAGATGTCAGGCTCGAAATAAACTATTTCTTATGTTGGTGAGGTTGAGGATTGAATCTCAATAGGGTGTCCAGAGAGTGATTCTCCTAGTGTGAATAGTGACTGTCGTTTTCCCATCGCCTCTTCGCAACAGTTAAAGTTCTCTTCCTCTGAGAAATTTCCCTTATACCGACAACTTAGGTTAAGAGATTAATAACATTATCAGCGACGATGTCAGACTCATCTAACCTGATTTACCTGTGACGGGGAGGTCAAGGTTTGAATTCTGGCTGGGTCTACTGAGGTTTTTTGTGATACTAAGTGGTTTCTCACTCTTGCTTCACACACATGTGTACACATTTCTTATATCCATCCCTACCCAATTCACATGATTAAATGTGGACTTCTCAGATGGGTACAGCCAAGTTTTCACCTGAAGAGACTTATCTGATAACTAAGAACGTTACTAGATCTAATTTAACAAATAATACGTCAAGTAATGTGATCTGTAACTGGAACTGTTGATAGATATTTAGGTGACCTGGGGACTAGGGGTAAGGTGTCAGACCTCTGTGCTGAGGGTCCGGGGTTCAATCCTTGGTCCCGGCACAGATTTATCTGATTGACAAACCCTTCCTTCAACTCTGACAAAAAGTGTATTAATCACAACTTGTGAATGTTTGGAATGCCAGGCCTCCACCGTGGTTCGGATCCCACGTTAAACTGTAGGTCCTCCATTTCATCTCACAATCACCCTACCATTACAAATTAGTGTAAGTGCGTATAACCCGAACGTATGCTAATAATAATAATAATAATAATAATAATAATAATAATAATAATAATAATAATAATAATAATAATAATAATAATAATAGTAATATAATAATAATAATAATAATAACAATAATAGATATTTTCAATACCTTGAAAATAACAACAGCAAAAACAACAACACCAACAAAATAATAATAATAATATTAGATGTTTTCAATACCTTGAAAATAACAATAATAATATATTAAAATAGAATCAATTTTGTCTTAAAGAATATGTTTGTACTAAAAAGCCCTTTCTATGAAAATGTAACTGAATATAGATACGATAGGGGTAAATCACGGGGTTTAACGTGATATAATTTTTTTTACTGTCCTATACAAGATCATTAATGCCGTCAATTCAAACCAAGAAAGTTCTTCCCGGAGGTTGCTCCAGGCTGTGACGGCGAAGATAACGAAGGCCGGTACATCCGCGGATGATGACGGCAGAAGGGAGTTGCTCGCCCTCGTTGCGTGTAGCGATGTCACGTGTGTGTGTCACATATGGGGGACCCGCTCAGCCGTGGTCGAGTGACCCACTAATAGCAGGCCAAGTTACAAGACGGCTCCACCAGAATGATCATCCTCATTCACCAAACCGATACGTTCAATCTGATACAGTCTACTCAGGTGTATTTTTAACGTTCTCCTAATGAAAAGAGGACTTCATCAGTCCACGACTTACAAACTAACCTGACTCAAGACAACACACCTAATACTAAATAATCAAACTTATCGTTTGGGATTTAATAGGTTTTTTTGTTGTTTATTTTATACTTGGCTTCTTAATAACCGTTCGGGTTGTACGTATTTAACTACACTAATGAGTAGTGCACAACCCATGGTTCGCAGGCCACATACAGCCCTGAACCTCACTTTATGCGGTCCACCAGAGGTCGATATATTTAAAATTATATTTGTGAATCTACCCAGAACATCAAATTTTCTGGTTTTGCTAATTGATTTTCAATGTGACTCTGAATTGAGAGCAAAATTTTCAGAAGTAATTCTACTTTTACCTCAAACGTTCAAACGTTCAAACGTTCTTTTAGATATGACCTTTTTTTAAAAAGAAATCAATAGCCTACTGGAGCTAATTTAAGAGTAACTGTGTAGTTTTAAGTAATTGTCTCATGAGTACGCTCTTTGAGCATTCTATTACACTATAATTTATAGAACTATTTGTATTATTATTACTATTATTATTATTATTATTATCATCACTATTATTATTATTATTATTATTATTATTATTATTATTATTATTATTATTATTATTATTATTATTATTATTATTATTATTATAATTATTATTATTATTAGCACCGCGTCTTACTACCCGTTCGGGTTATACGCACTTACGCTAATGTGCAATGGTATGGTGATTGTGAGGTGACATTGAGGACCTACAGTTTAACGTGGGATCCAAACCACGGTGGAGAATTGGCATTCCTCACATTCACAAGTTGTGATTAATACACGTCTTGTCAGAGTTAAAGGAAGGGATTGGTAATCAGATAAATCTGTGCTGGGACCGAGAATTGAACCCCGGACCCCCAATACAGAAATCAGACACCTTACCCCTAGACCACCAGGTCACCTAAAATATTTGTAAAATTAGGATAAGGGGAAAGGGGTGGTCAAGTGGGGGCACAAAGAGGGCAGGATCATCTTGCTAACCAGTTAAAGTAAAAGTGGCCCTCAGCTGTTAAAAGAGGCCCTCAGGGGTTAAAAGTGGTCCTCAGGGGCTAAAAGTGTCCCTCAGTGGTTAAAAGTGGCTCTCAGGTGTTAAACAGTTGTGCACCCCTGCACTAATAGGATAGGGATAAAGAACGTAAAATTTACAGCAAATGTGCCTGCATCTGTTTGTAAGTAGATTGGGAAACCACTTAGGAATAAACACCCTTAGTACACTGAAATGGGATACGAGCCTGGACTTCCCAGTTATTGGTTAGCCAGACTGGATGAGTCTGACATTTAGTCCACGTGTCCATTGGTGCTGGTAGGATTTTTAATTTAATTACCAGATTCAAACCAGCTTAGGTGGTCGTATGGTCTAAGGCATCCCTATTGAAGTAGATTAGACTGCAGATGACGGGGAGATCGAGGTTCAAATCTCAGTCGGGTGTACTGAAGGTGGTTTTTCCTAAATGGTTTTTCACTCTCCCTCCATGAAGATGCAAGTACACTTCCTCCAAATATAGCCTTCCTAATCTCTAGAACCATCAGCTTAATTAGTATGTAAGGGTATAACCCGAACGGGTAGTAAGACGTGGTGCTAAAAAAAATACTAAGTTCAACTCAAAAGTGTTTCTTACTACCTGTTCAGGTTACACGCCTATGTACTAATTACACTAATGGGTTAGGGAATAGGAAAACTTAATTTATATAATGTGCATTCACATTTGCGTAAAGGGAGGGTAGAAAACCATTTAAGTAACCTCAGTACACCTGATCGGAATCGAACCCCAATCTCCCTGTCATCTATAGTTAAAGTTTTATATAGTTCCAAGCAATGACAGTTAAAGTTATATAGTTCCAAGCACTGACAGTTAAAGTTATATAGTTCCAAGCACTGACAGTAAAAGTTATATAGTTCCAAGCACTAACAGTTAAAGTTATATAGCTCCAAGCACTGACAGTTAAAGTTATATAGCTCCAAGCACTGACATTTAAAGTTATATAGCTCCAAGCACTAACAGTTAAAGTTATATAGTTCCAAGAACTGACAGTTAAAGTTATATAGTTCCAAGCACTGACAGTTAAAGTTATATAGCTCCAAGCACTGACAGTTAAAGTTATATAGCTCCAAGCACTAACAGTTAAAGTTATATAGCTCCAAGCACTGACAGTTAAAGTTATATAATTCCAAGCACTGACAGTAAAAACTATAAAAAACACTTTTATTAAATCTGGATTAGTAGTTTTGTTCACCCGAAACCTTAGCTAAGTCGGTAGCATATCTTTCTCTTAACCTAAAAGGCCCAGGTTCAATTTTCGGAGTGGCTGAAGAATGTATTATCAGTGAAACTCAGTTTTCCCCTTTCCCAGTGATGAATTAACGGCCGGGGGATTGGTGTTGTGTTTGTTAGAGATTTAAGTTAGTTCATACGTCGTTTGCTCATATAATGTGCTGGTTCATAGAGTGCACTTTAAATAAAAAATAAATAAAAAAGTGCATGATTTAGAGATAAGCTTGCTTATGAGCTATCCTCACACAAGTTCTTCCTTGAAATAAATAGCACCGAGTTTACCCGCATTGATGGACACATGATATCGATGTGTGGCTCACTTAGTCTAGTTCTCCGGTGGCTAGTAGATTTGGTTACTCAATGGTTTCGCATTCTTAATCCACGCAAATGTGGCTACATTTATTCTTTCACCTTCCTATTCTCTAAAGTGTTTGTAAATTGCACATCCATTATGACTAGCGCCTTATAACTACTGTATAACTTCAAACTGTAGTGTTCTACTGCATATTATTACCACAATCCAACCGGGATACGAACTAAATACCAAACATACAGTCCATTCGCCATAGTAGTAGTGGTAGCGTACAGATAGCTAAATTTACCAGATATACTCTCATGTATCCATACGTCAATTCATATGACCTCCAAAGACATATATTGTGCTGCTGCCAATTTTGGCGGTCTAAACTTTCACAACAAACAATTTGTTTTTAATTATTTATTTTATAGTTTATGGTGGCCAGTTATAGGAAGATAAAAGTGTAAGTATAATTATTTCTAGTATATTATCTCATACACTATATTATTGTGTATGAAATAATAAATTATTAATATCTCTTGTTGCCCAAAACATAATAGGGCCCTCGTACCCGCTGATCAAGTGCCCGCGGTTTACCGCTGCCGTTTTTTATTTATTTTTAATCAAAGAACAAAGTAGTTGTCGGAATAAGAAGCTAATTTAGGTAATTAACTATGTATCCTGTTTGCTTGTCTGGCTGTAAAATACACATCCCTAGTGAAACTGCAACTAAGCTGGAGAGGGTTGCTTTGGGAGGGGGTAGACATTAGTTCTGATGGAGACATATTTTGTAAATCACTATTGTATCTAGCAGAATGCAAGAGTTTAGCTGTTAAGGGCTTTTAATTGCATTTTATATATTTTGTAAAGGGAGTGCTTGATCTATTTATGTGCATTTAGCATGAGTTTTTGTTGATGTTTTTAGGTCATTTTTTGAAACTATGGAATTATATTTTAGAATGTTTAGGTCATGCCATATTCTATTTTAGGTCATAGCAATCTGATCCCTAGTTATGGATATGGATCTATCCTCCTTACTGCCATTTATTTAATATGGTCAAAACACAAAAAGTTAAGTTAATTGTTGGGGATGGTTTTAGTGGTTTGGAAGCTCCAGAAGGGCTAATCTCCTAAGAAAGACTATACTGTTAGGATATTTCCCTTAAGGTAGATGGCACCCTTAGTTCACAGCAATAGTAGCTTACTTACCACAGGTACAATTAGGTGTAGAATCAAGAATCCTCTGCTGTTGATCTCGCCTCAGTATTATAAATCTAACTGAAGACGATTGTTGACTGTAACAATTTGAATCACTTCAAATTCATGATCTCGCTCTCTTAATACTGATCTTGTTGATTGTCTCCAGATGATCGACTTTACTTCACACTTACAGAAGACCAAGATTACCACAAAATGCACTTTCAACACAATTATTAAAAGAGTCAGGATATCAACTTTGTTTTAACGTGAACTAAGATGGTTTTAAATTTACTCTACGAATAAGTTGACGGACGTTTTAAGAAGTTTCAAACGATGTAAGCTCATCGCATCAAATAAACTACCGTTATCATAATATACCTCCGAGAGAGAAAAAAAAGAGACGTGAATTCTTCACGAGGACTCACAAGTGGCTATTTGAGTTATACGATTTTTAAAAAAAAAATCTTTAAATTTCGAACACAATCGTAGAANAAAATCTTTAAATTTCGAACACAATCGTAGAAAATAGTATTTTACAAAACCAAACGATTCGAAAAGTGTCTCGCGTAATGGATCCTGTTGTGAGTGAAGTCGCCGACTGCAAGTTCACGGTGAAAGATGCAACCAAGGGCTCCCTATATGTTTCCCCACTCTCGCGAGCCATTGAAAGCACGTCCCCCCCTACTGTTCACTAACCTACTAGTGGCTAGGTTGGTTTAAAGTGGGGCACCAGGCCACCAGAAGAAGGACCGCTTGCTCTGTTCTCTTGCCGCGTCTGTCTTGTCCACGGTCAAGGACTTACAACTCTTGACAACAATCATATGTCTCGATCGGTTGGTTGGTTCTCTTTACTTCTGACAACGTTCCTTTTCCTTCTTCCGTGCTAAACCTCTAATGTCGTGTGTTTTGTATATCTACTGAGCCGACTGACTATATACGAGCACAACTCACAAATTAATAAAGTTCTAGAATATACAGAGGTCTGACACCTTTGCTTAGTCGGTAGCGAGTCTATACATTGGGCTATGGATCCCGGGTTTGATTCTCGCTATGGCTGGAAAACGTGTCATTGGGGAAATTTACCCTTTTACAGTTATGAATCAACGGCCGTTGTGCCCGTTCTTGATTTAAGGTAGTTGGTAAGTCACGTGCTGATATAATAAGTCAATTCAGAGAGTACCCGTTAAATACCTCACTTAAAAAATAATAAAGACACAGCACCCAGTCTCCCGTGATTTAATTCATCCCTGAGGAAGGGGAGATACTAAATTCATAAAATAATTGTTTTCGGCCATGATGGGAATCGAACTTGAGAACCATAACTCAAAGGCATACGCGTTGTCTTATTTTTGGAAACGAAAACATATTTTAAAAATTGAGTGTGGTAATGAATTTTTGAATGACCCACACCGGTGGGCACTCAGACAAAGGTCAAGTTGATCGGTGAAAGGGAGATTGAGGATCGAATCAAAGATTGGTGTGCGGGGATGTTTTTATCAAGATATATGCCTCTACTACTTCCCACAAATATGGCTACATTTCCTCTAAATGCTACCTCTCCAATCCCCACACCATTAGACTAAATTACCGGATACCCGTGGTGCAAGCACGTTTCTCCTTCTTCTGACGTCGACCTCTATTCTTGCTGTTGAAAATGAAAATGAAAATACACTGTGGGAAGTGAGTAATTTTGTTTTTAGGATGGTTGGCAGACCTGGTATCTGCAAGAAATGAATATCGTCCAAGCGCAATAAAGATTGAGGATTCCCAGTAGTTTATGTCCTCATTCCAGATGAATGCAGGTGGGCCTCTTTCCTTACTGGTTTTTATGAGCGAGCGTTGTTGCCTTTTGTGGCGTAGGTGGAATCGTTAGTGTATGACCCGTTATGCGTTGAAGAGGGTTTGTAAAATCAACAATAAAACAAATACTTTTTCGTTGAGAAAAAAATAACACATATTTTTTATCATCATTTGGGATCAAACTATACCTTGACTCACCCAACAGTTGTTTTTAATTAGTAAGTAAGTTTTATAAAATTACTAAGATATTGCTAAGAATGAGTAGGATAGCTTAGATTAAGTGCATCAGTATCAGTGTGAAGAAGGGATGGAAAAACCACAATGATTAATCACATTTAGAAAACCATTTCCAATCCACATCCCTGAGATTTTAACTTTACCTTCTCGTCACTGCTAATATAATCTGTTGTGAACCTGATCCTTTAGACCAGTGGTATTCAACCTGGAGCTCACGAAGACA
>CABFWO010004795.1:0-16641 GCA_902155825.1 Timema genevievae
CCCGACCGAGATTCGAACCTCGATCTCCCCGTCCTCGGTGGTCTAGCTCAACACGACTGGCGCGTTAGCTAACTACGTCACCGAGGCGGGTTTTATCAAAGGTCCCGCGAACATCCTTCGTCTCTCCACTCTACGTGGAAGGAAAGAGGAAGAGCGAGGTATTATACTAAAATGACTCGGACGCAGGCTAGAAACGGTTAATGCTGATCAGTATAGTCCGTCCAGGTGAGACTAGTACCATTCAGTGTAAGTGAGTGTACATAGTTTAAATAGGCAACTACTGTATGTTAATCAAAATGAACTAATTGGATACAATAGATGAATTATCACCGAGAAATGTGGCCCCAAATACACATTGGCACAGGGTCAACAGTTGTCCTTGTATAGCAGTGCGACACCTGCAGTGCCGGAATAAAGACGGTTCTGTTGATAGAATACTCAAGTAGTTTCCTTGCACAAAATGGTTCTCTTCGTGCAAAGCTTATCGTCCTATTAGGCAGCGCTACGTAACCACAAATATCCACTCGCATCATCGTCGCTTTGAGGATCCGCCGTATAGAGGCCGCTTCTTGCCGTTTTCACTCTGGAATAACGCCGGGGTTATATTCACGCCTACGCAATGATAAATGGTTCATGACGTAACCATTCATAAGAAAAATACAACGGTTTATAAGTCGGGAGATTGGGGCGGTGACGAACGATTTTCTTTAAGAGGCAACCATTACCCCTTTGTCCAGTGATAGCAGTGTAAAGTGTGAACTGTGTTCTTCTTTTCATTGTAAAAGCCATATTGTGTTTGTTCCTTTAATATGTTTATATCCACCTTTCCTGTACCTTCTTACAAATATAACGGTTTATAAGGAAATTTAGTGATAAAAGTCTTAATTAACTCTATTGTACCATTTTAATAGAAAATGGTACAACCTATTTATGCTTTACTAGATAAGGTATTTAAAAATACTTCACTTGGGGGTCCACTTGAAAAATAACGTTTATTTAACTTTATCTTTTGAAACTTCAAAACTAATCTAATTTTAAGTGGCGCCTGTACTTTTAAAAATAATTATAATATTAATTGGTTCCTAATTTTTTTTACTTTCATTAATATTATGGTAGACCTTCTTAATAACAGAATCAAAAATGTATATAATATTTCCCCTATTTTTTTTTCAATCATACAATATTTACAATTTTCGTCATTAATGTTAAAACCAAATAAAATCCGTTTATATCAAACGAGTATTGGCTACCACAAGAGAGTTCAAACATGAACTGAAGATAGCTCTAGTCTGCTGTGTATAATGGCATTTAAGTGGCTAGAGCATAGGTTTTCAAACTGTGGTTCCTTTCACAAAGCAAAGTGTATGTAATATCAAATGTGGGTCCAGGCTTTGGCCTATATGACAGACATTTTCTCAAAAATTAACAGTTTAAACCAAACTCTTCAGGGGTAAAATATTAACGTTTTTATTGTGCAAGAGCGTATTGAGTCGTTCATAAAAAAAATAACTCTTGGCAAACGTGTTTAATTAGTAATCAAACGGAGTGCTTTGATACCCTTCACGACTTCATGGTAGAAAAACAGCTTCCTTTGGACGAAAGTGTAAAGAACGTGGTTATAGAACACTTGAAGGGACTTGTAAAACCATTCAGAGAATATTTTCCAGCCATGTCCAATAATAACAATTGGACTTGCAATCCCCTGGAAGAGACAGCAGTTCTGAGATCCTCCACAATAAGCATGAGTGAAAAGGAGCAGCTCCTTGAAATTTCCACTGATTTTTAATTAAAGAAAATATATAAATCTTTGTCATTAATTGGTTTCTGGTTAAGTTTAAAGGAGGAGTTCTAATTGTTAGAGAATAAAGCTATTACAGCTTTTTTACCATTTTATTCTATGTATTTGAGCGAGAAATCTTTTTTTCGTATGCCTATTCAAAAAATAAATACAGGAATATCATCAACGCTGAAAGTGACTTGAGACTTTATTTATTAGTCTGTGGTTGCTGACTTTAAAGCTCTATGCCATCCAAAGCAAGCCCATCGTTCTCAAGTCACGTGAAGCGATGAGTAGCCGTTGAAACTTGTTAAAAAAAATGCTACAATTAAATCGGCATGGAATTTCGTAATTAAAGGAGGGTGTTTCAGTTATGTCAAAGCAGCCATTTCCAGTATCACTTTAAAAAAAAACATGTGAAATGCGATAATATTGCGACAGTAAAGATGAAAATTTTACAACAATACTTTGCTTATTTAATTTCAGTTTTAATTTTTAAGACAAATGTATAATTATTTGAACTTTTACTTAAGTAGTTTCAACATTATTTCATTATATTTGGTAAGGTATCCCAAAGTACCTACCGAGCTATAGTAGTTTAGTTTAAAGGTATTAAACATTTTGATTACAATCAATAACTAAATTTCATTTTTTAAAAATATGTGTAAAATTAAGTTCGTGGCTATGGATATTTACCAAGGGGTTCGTACAACTAAGATATTTGTGAAAGGGGTTCGCGAGTTAAGAAAGTTTAGGAACTGCTGGGCTAGAGCTTCTCCTCGCATTCTCATTGGCTGATACGCCTCAGGTCCAAGGTTCGTCTATGCTCAACTACATGCATAACGCATATGAAATTAAAAGTTAAATGAATTGTATGTGATACTCAACCGTTACGAAAAATAATAGAACGGTTGTTAATGCGGTTGGAATTAGATATCTAAGAAATGTTTGTAGAGAAACTCGTATGGAGAGTCAGTAATGAATGGGTGCTGAAGGAGTGCGGTTTGAAAGGGAATACAATAGGTCAACGTGAAAGAAGAGTTTTATATTGGTTTGGGGCATATTGAGAGGATGAGTGTGGAGCGAGTGACGAAGCAGGTATATGAAGGTAGAGTGTGTGGATCAAAAGGAAGCGGTAGACCATGTAAGACAAATGTGTGAAAAAGAGAAACACTTTGAGTTTTAAGAATAAAAGAGCATGTATGACTGTGTATGGGGGCATACAAGGATAAGGGAATGTGGAGAAAGTTAGTGAGGATGGATGCGGAGTTGAAATCAGGACCATCATCGCCAGTTCTATTTGGTACAAGTAAGACTTCAAAAAGTGTCAATAGCTACGGATACCGGAACAGAACAGCTGAAAGAATATTATAAGGATGTTATCATATTTATGTGTGGAAAAACAGCTAATCATAAATATACAAGCTATACCATGATTTTCATGGGAAATCCGTTATATGATAGTTACAAAAGTTACTTGATCTACTTTCACGTATTCATACGTCAAGTCATATGATCTGCTGCTGTCACTTTTGATAGATGTTTAAAATTCTAGTAAAAAAATACATAATAAATTTTAGCTAAATATTATTAATTTTTGTCTAAAAAAATTGTATTTTCTAAAAAGGCTTTCTATGAAAATTGTTGTATATCTATAACTAGTTTTATTTTTGCTGTTCAGAGATTTAGTCCCATTTAGTAACTAACTTCTACTGTTCTTCCTACCTAAATCATACCATAAATACATTATTTTATAAAATAAACCACGATATAAAATGTAAATTTTGGAAAATTTAGCTACTAGAATCCTTTTTTTTAAAAAATAAATGACAGATTGCTAACAAAACAGTAATGGCGAATTTTACTTAAATTTGGCACTTTCTTTTCTATGGACTTCCTCTGTGACGTCATTACAAGCCGCTCCTAGCGATGGTGCCCCGAACTAGTCCTATCAGAGTGATCCATCCCCCTCTTACCGGGTTGCTGATGATCCTGTGAGTGGAGTACTGCTGCAGGATCACGAACGGTTGTTCTTCAGCTTCATGCGCCCTCTCTACGTCGTCCTGGCACTCGGAGGAGGTTCGCATCCCGTCCACCTGGCAGCAGTAAAACACGCTCCTGGGACTGTACGTCCCCAACCCGCAGCACATCTCCCAACACATCACGTGACGTCGTCGACCGACTGTTCACACAACACACCTCCTGCGCCTTCCGGGCGATCGAACTGGTTGAACCGCTGGTACAGTATTTCAACGACACCAACCCCGCACACGATGATAGCCTGCTATTTACAAGATTGTTGTTTATCTGACGAGATATTATCCAATTTCGAGAAAATGACGGGCACCTGACCCGGCCATTGCTAATTAAAACTCTCACTTTCCTAATAAATAATCCGCTGATATTATATTCTCGCACTCAAGGCAGACATTAAGCAGGTTAAAATGTCAAACTCAATTTTACTTTGATTTTCGTACGAATGAACATTTGAAGAACCTTAAATAAAACACAAGCTTGCGGAACATTGATAACAGGTTACTATATATTGGGCACCGTGTCTTACTACCCGCTCGGGTTATACGCTTGTGTAATTACTACGCCAATGGGCTAGGGATGAGGGAGGTTGAATTTAGAGGAAGTGTTGTATGGAGGAGGAGTGGAAAACCAACCTCAATACAACAAACCGGGATCGAACCACGATCTTCCCGTAATCGGTAGTCTAGTGTATTGCGAGTGTGGCGCCTTAGACCATGAGGCCACCGGAGAGAATTATTCTACAATATTATTTTAATTTTATAAGTACAGTGGCTTTCCCTACTATGATTGGTCTGTCCCCATCACAGACATACCACAGACGAAACGCGACAGAACACCTAGTCCGTGTGCCCATCGATACGATAAAAAACTTGGTAAGCCACTTTTTCCATCGTAAAATAAAGAGCAAAGCTCACACCAAAATTAAACGATTCACTCGACACTTAGAAAATACCTGATGTTTCCCCATCAAAATCTTATCAGTGATAAATAAATCATTGCTCGTTAAATTATCACAACCCCCCCCCCCCACCCCTCTCTCTCTCAATTAGGTTGCCTTCCTAGCTCGGGAAAGATCGGTTTAGGCCCTAGCACACAGACAAGGATACAACAGATCCTCAGCCTTGAGCCAGGATGAATCCACCAACACTGGGGTTCGCTAGTGTCAACGCTAACTTATAAAAAAAACTCACTTTTAACAAGTTCGTCATAAAAGGACCAATGTAACCGTCATAGTCTGAGTTAAGTTATCTGTGAGGTAGGATTATGTGAAGAGGGGGTTGGGTCAATACCTGAACCTAGCTCTGTGTAAGCCAGCCACTCGACTCCGAGAAGGATATTTGTCTCCTTCTCTCTTGTGGAACCATGTTTAAAATAAACTTTATTTCTTTTAAACGCCCCTTGATGGCATCTAGCGATCCTCGCGTTGAAGGACTAAAGCTCGGCCAAGAAGCGCAGCCAGTGCGGTGTGTATCTTGTCTGTGGGTTGGCAGGGAGACGATGCTGTGCTAATGTTGGTAACACCCTCATAAGTACAACTAAACTCCACTTACTGTATTTCTTGTGATTTGTTTAATAAGCTCGTCACAAATATCAACAACTTCTAGACACGTGGATATAGATAACACCAATCTTTTATTGATAGTTACAATAGTGACCATTTTTTACCTACTGATAGGGGCCTGTGAAGGTAGAGAAGAGGGGGAGGGAGGGGCTATCTTGGAAAATAGCGCAAGGAGCAAAGCCTTATTAGATTAATCAGATATGGAAGCCGGCGTGCGCTTTACCTGGGTGTCTCGTTAGTTGGCATTACCTGAACCATGTGCCTGGCATATTATGTTCTGCTAGTCGGAGCAGTCAAAACAAGAGATTTCACTAAATAAACATTTATAATTAAGGGAGTTTGTGGTTCGATCTCGGTCGGGTGCACTGAGGGTGTTTTTGCTCAATTGTTTCGCACTCTTTCCCTCTCTCTCTCCACGCAAATGTGAGTACACTTCCTCTTTATTCAACTTTACTCGTCTCTAATCCAATCAGCGTAATTAGTGCATAGGCGTATCACCCGAATAGGTAGTAAAAAGCGGTGCTAAAAAAAATTAACAAGTTGAGTTTGGTTAAAAAACTAATTAGTTCCAATTAACAACATTAAGTGCTAAAAAATTAGACAAAATTAAATTATACGGGTATAAAAAACAGTTAAGTGATGTAATTTTACCATTTTTTAACTGCTTACCGTACACATTAGACATATTTTTCTTGTACATATGATAAATATTTGATTGTGTACACCTCGTGTGAATGTCTAGTTACACTCATTGTCTGCCTCACACAGTAACATGAAATAAGTCGTCAACTGTAAAGATTTGAATTAATCTTTTTTAACACCGCGTCATACTACCCGTTCGGATTATAAGCTTAAATACTAATTATGCTGAAGGTTTTAGGGATTAGGAAAGTTATATTTAGAGGAAGTGTACCCACATTTGCGTGGAGGTAGAGTGGAAAACCGTTTAGGGAAAACCACCCTCAGTACACCCGACCGAGATTCGAACCTCGATCTCCCTGTATTCGGTAGTCCAGCGGGAAAGTTGAGTTATTATTGTGTAATATTCTTTATCAACATTGTTTTTATTTCATAACTGCGTGTACTACAAATAAGGGAGAAATAAATGCAGCCAGTCAGGGTTGAACTCGGGTCTATTTCACCAGTCAAGACAGGCGCAGCAAGTAATAAATATCCATTTGAATAATACAACACCCAACACAATTGTCGCTCATCCCAAGCGAGATTATGGGCCTCGCCCTCTGACCTTGACCTATTTTTAACCCAGAGTAGGAGGTGCCAATTTAGCCGACTGACTCAAATGAAGGTGAAGTGCTTTACTTGGGGGAACAAGGCCTGGTCCACATTACTCTACTAGTTACTGTCTTCCTGGCTCTATAAAACAAGGGCTGGTCCACATTACTCTACTAGCTACTGTCTTCCTGGATCTATAAAACAAGGCCTGGTCCACATTACTCTACTAGTTATTGTCTTCCTGGCTCTATAAAACAAGGCCTGGTCCACATTACTCTACTAGCTACTGTCTTCCTGGCTCTATAAAACAAGGCCTGGTCCACATTACTCTACTAGCTACTTTCTTCCTGGCTCTATAAAACAAGGCCTGGTCCACATTACTCTACTACCTACTGTCTTCCTGGCTCTATAAAACAAGGGCTGGTCCACATTAATCTACTAGCTACTGTCTTCCTGGATCTATAAAACAAGGGCTGGTCCACATTAATCTACTAGCTACTGTCTTCCTGGATCTATAAAACAAGGGCTGGTCCACATTAATCTACTAGTGCCCTCACTATTATCTCGACTCTCATCAGACACTGACACAAACAAATACGTCAGTGAAAGGAATTCCTAATGACACGTCACAAGTTAGTGTTGGAAAATTCCGAACCAAACAGTTCCTTCGAATCAGATTCAAAGATCAAGTATGAGGTGTTAAAACTGGGTCACCAGTGTGATCACTGTATTGCCAAGCTCATCACTTTTAAATACGCACCCTCATCAGTTATTCAACCCGGGACACCGGGCAAGGCACAAGTAATTTTGCGGCGCCGGGTTAAAAATACATCATCTCTTTATTTATCCAACCGACCACCTTTTCAAAAACGGAATAAAGATAGGGGAAAGTTTTGTTCGAAAGGGAAGGGAGAATTAGAAAATATGTTATTTAAACCATTTAAAAATATTTACAAATTAAAGTTGACCTTTCAACTGTTTTGTGAAAGGTATATTTCTACTGAACAACGCTTTTATTATAATATATTCACGACGTAAACGTTACTCAATATAAATGTGAAACTTTCGGAATATTTTATGTAATGTGGTTGGTTTCAAGAGGAGAAAAAACAAACATCTTCTGAACTATCGCTCTGTAGGCAGACCTACCGGTCATTTAAACAGAGAAAAATAAAACACTAACAAAATGAAACACGTTTCCCGCACACGGTTATACATTTTTAAAAAAAATGCCGCACTGTTTTAGAACTATCTGACCGCACTGGACGACTTTGATTAGCGCACTTGTAGGTTATCGCCAGTTCGCTCCGTGTTAACACAACCTCCTCAGTCTTACCAACTGTTTACTATGTGGCACCCTGATAGGTGAACTGACGGCTGGTGACGTCACACTGGTCTTACTACACAGAATGCAAGGAGAGATGGTGCAACGCGCAGGTGCTAAATCAGAAGTGTCAAAAAACAAATAACGATAGTAAAAAAAATATTAAAGATTCAAATAAAAGAAAGAGCTTTAAAAAAGTGAATGGTCACGCGGCTGCGCAATTTCATTAAAAAAAACTAGTTGAGAACTGACGTTATTTAAAACAAAAAGTTAACCGCGTCTTACTACCCGTCCGGGTTTAAACGTTTATCTTCTAATCACGCTAATGATTTAATGGCGAGGAAGGTTTAATTTATATAAAGTGTATCCGTATTTGGGTGGAGGTACAGTGGAAAACCATTTATGAAAAAGCCACGCTCAGTAATAATAATATTTAGCACCGCGTCTTACTACTCGTTCGGGTTATACGCTTAAGTACTAATTACGCTCATGGATTAGGAATTGGGAGGGTTGAATTTAGAGGAAGTGGACCTGCATTTGCGTGGAGGAAGAGTGGAAAACCATTTAGGAAAAACCACCACCCCCCAGTTCACCCGACCGAGATTCGAACCTCGATCTTCCCGTCCTCGGCGGTCGAGCTCAACACGACTGGTGCACGCTCATTAAAGCCAGCCCAGATTTGAACCCAGATCCTCCCATCGCCGGCCCAGTTAGATCACGTGACTACAGATGCGAGTCTGACGTCAATAAACCACTCCGCTTACCAAACTGAGCCTAGGATAGCAGCTAGTATTGTGGTCTGACCTAATGACCGGTCATTCTCAAGGTCGAAGCTGTAAACTATTATAGAGAGGAACAGGAAAGGTTGGTCAACCTGGCTGAGAGCGTTGTCAACTTTCTAAAATATACTCGTTCGAGATGAGCGTTATACTCGCCCGCAGGACTGTAATGTTAATATCAACTCTCTACTTGTTCAAGATGAGCGTTATACTCGCCCGCAGGACTGTAATGTTAACATCAACTCTCTACTTGTTCAAGATGAGCGTTATACTCGCCTGCAGGACTGTAATGTTAATATCAACGCTCTACTTGTTCAAGATGAGCTCAGTAGCCGTCTGTCCGGCGCCCGCAGAGTTGTATTGATCAGATTATAACAGACTGTTACTACCATGAAATCATAGACCAAGCATCGCGCTATTTATCTACTACACTCAGATTTGAAGACTACATCGGATGGAAGAAAAACAATTTTAGGGCAATTCTATCCATCAGGTTGGTAGACTGATGTGCAATAATACCTTCTGGCTCAGTGAGGAAACTACCTCACTCCTTATTTTCCTACCCCTCTTCAGTGCTCCACAGCTGACGGTGGAACTGTTGAGGATCCAACCAACCTTCTGGTTGAGTACTACGGGTAGTGCGTACCTACTAATCCACATATTTACACCAAGCTCGCTTATCATGGTTAGAAATCATTTAGGAAAAACCAGCCCAGCCGGGTTCTGAACCCTGACTTCCCTAATGACAACAAGTCAGACCAAACTAACTTGACGTTTAGACCGCGTGTCCAACGTAACTCAACAGAAACCATAGCTCAAGTTTTACTAACCGACAGAAAGTTGTCCAACTCGGCTTGGTTTTCCTATTTCACAGGTCTGTGTCGGGATTAGAACTAGTGACCTCTGACCAGATGGAGGAGCCGCTACCGACTGACCTACGGTATCGCCGCGTCTTACCAACCGTTCCGGTTATACTAATATTTACTAATTACGCTAATGAGTCAGGGATGAGCTTTAAGGTTGAGTTTAGATAAAGTACACCCGCATTTACGTTTAAGGAGAGTCGTAAAGTTATTTAGTAAAAACCAGCCTCGGTACAAACCGACCAGGATTCGAACCCTATCTACCTCTGAGGTCCAAGTCTATTGTGAGAGTGACGCCTTAGACCAAATGACCACAGAAGCGGGTAACTACATATATAAAACGTTCCAACTCACCAAACGTCAGGTTTCTTCAGTCTCCGGCTCTGTTGACATGTCCATATTAACTTGTGTTCACAACACACCTCATTGTAGCGGACCATAGAACATTATATAATATACTAGCTAAACGTGATTTAACTGTGACCTTGAGGTACATTCAATATCATCGCTGAGAGAACTGCTCGACTACTATCGCCTAACAGCGTTGTCATTCTCTTGTTTTCGTGTGGTCAATTACCCCTCAAATATGAGACAAGGTTAGTCGATGTTGCCAGTAGCTCCTTCTTACCTTCAGACATAACCGAGAGCGAGGAGATTTGGCAACAGTTGACTGAAAGAGAGCGAAGATAAAGCTTTTCTCCTGCACTTCCCTCAGCGATGATATTGGGTGTAAAAAGATCACACACACGAAGGACCTGAAACTCCAGGGTAATTTTCAGACACTCGTTTGTCTGAGGATACTCTGGGAGAGGTTTCCACAAACACGACGAATTGTTAAAAGATTGAATCATTTTTGAAGGCAATTTGATGGATTTTAAAACATAACAAGGGGTTTGTTGCAAGATGATAATTTTATCGGCAACCCACAGCTCGCGAGCCACGTGTAACTGCGGCTCTTTAACTTGACCTCTAGAAGCAAGGGCGTAGAAATCAAGTTTTTACAATGGAGGGGTCCGCTAGAAAATTTTACTATACCTTTAGCAAAAAAAAAAAAAAGTGTATGTTTATATGAACAACCTCCCTCCCCTCAGGGGAGTCTATCAAATTCCGGAGGGTGGGGAGGGGGGTACGACCATCGCTAACCCCCACTTTTTACTCTCTTGAATGTGGAACCCCCCAAAGCCTTAGCTGAGGTGGTGGATCTTCGAGTTTTCTTTAATTAGATTAAACATGGCTCCTCTTTCAAAGAAGGTTGGTCGACTCCTGCTTAGGTTGTTTGGAGGACTCCAACAAGGTATTGAGGAGGGAAGAATACCATAGACCATGATTAATAATAATAATATTAATACTTAAACCAAGTCTTACTACCCGTTCGGGTTATACGTTTAGGTGCTAATTACGCCAATAGGTTAGGAATGGGGAAGGGTGAATCTAGAGGAAGTGAACCTGCATTTTCGTGGAGGGATAGTGGAAAACCATTTAGGAAAAATCACCCCTAGTTACCCCGAGCGAGATTCGAACCTCGATCTACAGTCTATCTCAACACAAAACTAGCGCGTTAGCTGACTGCGCCACTGAGGCGGGTCATTATTAAAAATACTTTTTTTGAAAGGGGTTGAACTTGCAGATAAAAAACCTAACCCCCTCGATATGGCCCTGTGAACAGTATCACCAACTTTTTCCTGAGTGGGTGGGTCTGATTGCTAAATTAATCAAACAGCAGCCATCAGACTTACTAACCTTTTATTGAATATTGCTTTAGTGTTTTTTCTAAAGAGAGAAAAATATTTCCTGGGATATTTTTTGTATCTTTTTCTTGATTTCAGAGTAACATAAGAGTGAGGAAGGTAAATAAAAATTTAGTTTTGAGTTGGTGGCTCAACTGCTTTTTCAGGGTGTCCAGCCAAACTGTATTTTTAAATTCCATGACTTTTTCAGGTTTTCCAGATCCAATCTACTTTTTTCCAGACCACTTTATATCAATATTAAGTATATTACAAAAATATTTTTTTAAAGATTATAGATTAATATAGTGGTTTTTTTCCCTAGATACATACACATTCTGAAATTGTGTCACTCAATAAAGGGATTAAACGATTTCTGCGTATGCCTCCGGAAATGGACTATCTGCCTCCGGGAAATGGACTATTTTAAGTTAAAAATAAATCTCAGTAAAATTGTATTGCACCATTAAAATATTGCCTCAAGCTCTTTAAAATAGTTGTGAGACAGAGTCGTTATTAGTTCCTTCTACTTAAAATGTAGACCTAATCAAATTTCGCGCATTTGAATAACCATGACTTAACTTTGGCAGAAGGGTGGAAAGACACAAAACTCACTTGTTGACCTTGAGAAGTGATATTAGTCTGATCAACTGGGACAATGGTGTGAAAGGGATTCCAGATATAGACTAGCTGGAAGAAAAGTGTATTTTTGACCACTGTGAATCAAAATATGAGGCTTTTTATAGACAAAATGTAGAAATTCCAGAAATTTAATAAAATTCCATGACTTTTCCCTGTTTTTACAAATGGTCGGGATATTTTGACCACTTCTGGAGGTTTTGTGTGTTGCGGCTCTAATATGATAAGTGACTGTTCGTATCATTATAATTACTCATCCTCATGTGATGGCCGCCTGACCGCAAAATATCGTCATAGGAGATTCCAAAACAACGCAACAACTAGTTTCTGATGAGTGTTTACTAAGGCTCAGATTTTGACGAAATAAAAATGACTTGAAAGATTCAAAAATTTACTTCAAATTTTGAAAATATGACCTTAAAATATGAACAAAAACTTGTAATAAATTCACACGCCTAAATCAAACACACACTTTAGAAATGAGACAAACCTCCCCCTCCCCAATAATTTGCTCGAATGGGACACTCTTTTGTACTGTAAATGGAACAATGACTAATGTTTAATTCAGAAAATTCGAGAAATATATTATATCTGTATTTTATTGTGACATTGCCCCGCGATTGGGCATAAACTATAGTGATACATCCAGTGATGAAGCACCAATTATAGTGATATCGGATTTTAATTGATGGCTATGCGGATGTGATAATGTGGACCCATATATGCCTTACGGTGAGCAGTAAGTATAACGATACCGGGTTTTATGATGATGACGCGTGCCTGCCTTACTACGCACTTATCACACGGCTATGGCGATCTGATTTTATGTAATTCGATTGAAATCAGTAAAATTTGATGTTCGTACACAATTTATTGATTTGATTACACTTCCACTGTTATAAAAAATCGACACTGATACAGTTCTTTGTTAGTTTCCGAACTGACACAGAGTCAGAGCTAGTGCTGTTCCAAATTTTGTCTTTCTGTGTGATAGTACTAGGTTTCTGTCAAGATAACTATTTTTCTGTCTATTAATATATTACTGTGTTCTGAGTAATGTGTGGATTCATACGCACAAGCTGCTTATATATTATGACCTACCCCTTGCTTATTGGACCCCTTGTTCCAGTGTTAAAACTAACAAATAGGAGAACTCCTAGCAACCTGATGTTGTGAAGGCTGGCTTCCTATTGGGTAGAGGGAACCAGCATGTCACATGATTTTCAAATACAACGGAGTTGGTCTTTTAAAGAAATAAAGTTTTAAAACGTAGTGTATTGAAATTATTTCTGAAAACGCGTGATTTTCCATGGATGAAGTATTAAAAGGAAACTTTATATACAGTTATTTAAAGAAAAATACCTTCATCCACGACTTTTTGAATATATAAGAAGGGTCCAAAACAGTACCATTACAACTACATTTAGAGTAGGATAATGTATTAATGATTAAGACAACTTTTTAATGACCTGTAGAATTAATTCAGTTATCTTGTGTTATTTGTCTAGTACTCAACATTGATTATTTTTTAACGTAAAGTGAAAAAGGAGTTTGTTGATTTGACCTACACCCTTTCCCCAATAATTAGAATTTGACGACGCCTGAGCATGTAGAACATTTACACGACAATCTCTCTTTGGAAGACAAAGGGAGCCAATGGAAAAGTCGGTGTCCTCTCAACAAATACAGGAAAGGTGAGTCGGTTAAGAAGAGAATCATTCAAGTTTTACTTTCTAAGTGACATATCCATTTGAAATAGAGTAGGATTCTGAAAGGAAAGGCTTTTAGAATTTAGAAAGAACACACAATTTCTTATGACCAACAGTAATAACATTTTACCATATTATTATTATTATTATTATTATTTTATTACTTGTTTACTTACTCCATGCCCCATGGCATTAGGAACTTGAACGTTCATTGATGATACCTATCCTTATTCAGAGCTAGTTCTATCCAGTCCACCTCATTACACCCTTCGCCTTTCTGGAGCTAGTTCTATCCAGTCCACCTCATTACATCCTATCTCTTTCAGGTAAATTCTAATGCTATCCTTCCATCTGCGTCTAGGTCTTCCCAACAGTATCTTACCATTGGGTGTACCAGTCAGTACCCTGAACAAGGTTCTAGATTCTCCCATTAGCTCTGCATGTCCTGCCCACTGTAATATATGAGACTTGATTATCTTAATGTCTTGTGATAAGTACAGGTTATGTAACTCATCATTATGTAATCTCCTCCACTTCTCAGTTTAGTTAAAAGTATTGATATTATCTATCAAAAGCGACGGATTCAGATCGCACGACTTTATTTATGAATACACAAAAGTTTTTTTTCTAGCACTGCGTCTTACTGCCCGTCCGGGTTATACACATATGTACTAATTACACTTGTGCGTTAGGGATGAGGATGGTTGAAATTAGAGGAAGTGTGCCCTCATTTTAATGGAGGGAGAATGGAAAACCATTTAGGGGTAGCCACCCTGAGTACACCCGGCTAAGATTCAAACCCTGATCTACTTGTCATTGGCAGTCTAGTCTATTTCCAATAGTAACGCCTTAGACCAGGGGTCTCCAAACTTTTTACTATTCGGCCCACATAATATATTTTACACATTTTTGCAGGCCAAAGTAACATTCACCTGTTCTTCAGGAAGTATTATTATTGCCCTGAATGCCTTGACATGTACCAATAGATCATAAATAAAACTTGTTTCAACATGCAAATTTAGATAATAATAATAATAATAATAATAATAATAATAATAATAATAATAATAATAGATAATAATGGCCAGTCACACCTGTAAAAAATGCCACTTTCCAAGGCCAGTCAGTGTTTGATAAAAGTGATTGGCGTTGATTCTTCTCTGTGAGAAATGAATCAATTTATATGTAATAAATTATATTCATAATAATTATTGGTAAATATATATATATATATTTTTTAAATCAGGTAACATCTTTCAGGACTTTACTTTTATAACCCTCTACCGGGAGACTTGGAACTACCTAAAAATCGTCACAGTCAAGCCATTTTGTTTTAGGTATAAGGAATGGCGCCTGCGACTGAAAATGAGGATTTGCAATTCCGATACATTCTGGCTTGGTGTCATGGGGGGAAGCACGCGTGCGGACAGGAACTGGACTTGTCAAATAAAGTGCGTGGTTAAGAAATATAGAAGAGAAACAATTAATTTGTTTTGTGATAAAATCTTGGAACAGGCCAGATATAATCTTGTGGCAGGCCGAAGTTTAGAGACCCCTGCCTTAGACCATGTGGCCTCCAAAGCGGGTTACCTGAAAGTTGATCTAGTAACTTTTCTAGCTATCAGCAAAGATTCTTTCTATGAAAATTGGTGTGTAGTTAACTAAAATGTGGACAAGGTATAAAAAAGTAACCAACCTAAATAAAAGTTAAGGTTATATCTTCTTGGTTGTTATTTTTTATTCCCTTCTTATTTTATATCAGTTTTAGTCTTCTATTACAACACATGTTTTGGTGATGTTACGCCATCTTCAGGTCTGAGGAAAACCAATGTAATTGTAAATTGTTGTATAGAAATATGTTGGTGAAATTATAAATTTAAAAAGTTAAACATTAGAAATGGAAATTTATAGTTAATAGAAATTAGAATATATTACGAAATATTAAATAAATAATCACTTAAATTAACAAGCTTATAAATATCTTATTTGTAATAAAGATGATTGATTTTAATCCATACTATCGGAAAGCTTGAGAATTTTTAAGGTGTTATAAATTCTCAAACTTTTTGATTGTATGGATTAAAATCAATCATCTTTATTACAAATAAGGTATTTATAAGCTTGTTAATTTAAGTAATTATTTAATATTTCGTACATCATATTTTAATTTCTCTTAACTAGTTACATTTGTTTTAAACTTTTTTTGCCCACATTTGTCACAAATTAATCCGAATAGTTAACACTTTAAGTCAGCTCCTATCCTTACCCCTTAATGTTACGTATATTTAATTAAAGTTCATTTGGATGTTTTAGTTTATCGGATAGAAACGTAATGGCACGCACCAGTGGCTATATCAGTACAGTTTGATTAAAATAACAATACATAAAATGACAAATATAAATAAGAATATGGAAGGTTTATTAATGATAATATATTAAACTTATGTTGTATAATCAGGTCGCGTTTTGATCCAAATGAAGCCATCTAATACTAAACTTGACAGTAAGAATAGTAAACAAGGCCTAACTACATGCATTATCACCTCTGAGGCGACTGCAGGTCTTATGGCGCAGTTTTATTTTCACTATCTCTCTGTTAAGTGTTGCCAAATCTCCTCGTTTTCAGTTATGTCGGAAGGTGGTGTGCTGGGGTAATAAGGAGCTACTGGCAACATTGACTAAACAGCAAAATTTATCTTTATATCTAAGGGAACACAGAAAAGAGAGAATGACAATGCTGTTTTCCAATAATAGCCATAAAATTACCTCAGAGGTGAAAGCCAGTGTAGGTAACTTAAAGAATCGGCCTCAAGAAAAGTTATTTTCTTTTCAAAAAGAATGTGTTCTGCATTTGCATTTAAGTATGGGGTACCAGGGGTGCAGAATATGTCCGAGCGCACGAACGAGGTTCAGGGGAATTTAAAACAGTCCTGGGGAAATTTGAGGCAGGGAAAAGTTCAACATTTGTTGACGTTCTGATATGGTAGTTTTATTT